>CAEGAE010054852.1:0-24573 GCA_903067095.1 Girardinus metallicus | reverse complement strand
ACATAGTTATCTTGGCATGGCATATTTCCCCATTGAATAAATGCACTTGTATTAAATATTTGATTTTTCAAAAATAGCTAGTGTGAGATTATGCTATTCTAATAGAAGCTGAATTCATTTTAAGGCTTTTAACATATCGTTGCCAGGGGTGAAAATAAATGTGTGTGCAGCTTCTTTTAAACGTTTGCTGAAATATTTTGCCTCCTGAACATAAAAAAAAAAAAGACATTATTTTTCACTGCAATACTTTTACTGTGTGCTCGATGAAGCAGCACAAATCCATACAAACTCCGGAATGAAATGAATAATTACCTCCCTCTTCAATCAAATCATCAAACCCCATGGGTCCGTATGTGATCTGAGGGTAGAGCGACTTCAGTTCCACTAAAACAAAGACTTTCTCTCTCTCCTGCTGACACTGTGACTCTGTTGCTGATGGCAGCGCTGCTAGGATTTTTGTTGCGTTTTATTTTTTGTGGCAAACGCCTCGGCTTGCCAGTTCATGTGTTGCTGTAGCTTGCCTGTGCCTTGTAGCTGCAGCCCGGTGATGCATGCTGAATAATAGGCTCATGCTAATTACATTAGCATTAATCATATGTATATGATATGTATGAACAGTGGAATTCCATTACAAATCAGTGCCAGCAGTACAGGCCCCACCACCGGGCCAGGTATTTGAGTGCGTTTGTTTATTTATTATGTAGAGGAAAGCCTGGAAGAGGACAGCTGTCTGGAAGGAGGTAAGAGGAGAGAGGGAGATGTCGCTTTTCAGGGTGCTGCATTATCATATGGAAATGTGCGCAGATGGAGAAGTGGTGTGAATACTTATGCTGCAGAAATGAATATATCTATGTGAACACACACACACACAGACACTGGCATACAAGAGCTTCCTGCCGTAGAGAGGGGCTCACCTGGTCTAAATGAGGAAACGGCAAGCAATAACAACAAATGAGGTACGCCGATGGGAAGCTTGCAAGTTGGGGGTTCGTCACTGTGTCTTGGAATGATCATGTTTTTTTTCAAGCGTTTGCATGGTGCATACACATCTTGCTAATTGGTTTTTGCACATGTGTATTTGCATGCTTCTCACGTATTGCTTTTATGAGAGGGAGAAAATGCAAAGAAGAACAAAGGAATAAGGGGATAGGGGGAAAGTGAGTTGTTACAGGAAGGAAATGACTTCAGGACTGGTATATTTACTGAGCCAAGAGAGGTTTTGCAATTCCAGATGGCAGGGACTCGAGGAGGATGTCGAAAGGTGGGGCGAGACAGAGGAGACGAGGATGCGAAGGTTCTGGGTATCTTCTTTGAGACCTTTTCCCTTTTTTGAGTGTCCCGAAGGTGCAAAATTGATTCCACTTAAAGCACTTAAAATGCCTCAGAGGATCTTTGCTTGGCTCTGTAATAAATATCAAGATAGCTCTTGAATTGTTTTTAAATTGAATGCAATCTGCCAAAGCGGTGAGCCATCATTTCATCTTTTTTTCTCCCTTGATCTTCGCTTCCACTTGATGCCAGCCTTTTTTTGTTTCCAGCAAATAGGGATTTGCAAGCGATTGTTCGGCTCCAAACTGGGAAAAAAAAGATCCATGCCTTAAAAATAATTGGAAACCGACGCTCAAATTTGATGTATCACAGCCATGTAAAGTTAAAAGATGGGGGGATAGAACAATTTCTAGGAAGAGAGAAGTCAGAAAGAGTAGGAGAAAATAAAAGACTAAATTAAATTGGTCAAACAAAGAGGCCTGTGGTGGAATCGGTGGATTATTTTGGCAAACACAGTTGCTTTCAGATCTGTATTTATACTGTGGCACAGCCAATATCCCGTCTGCAAATAAAAGGATGCATCTGATCAATTTTTATGTGAACGTAAACAAAGCCCTGTCTTCTACAGTGCACAGATAAAACATTTTTACACTGCTGCTAACAAACCGTTGTGGTTGCATTTTATGAGCAACTTCCAGAGTGCTTTTAAACATATGACTCCTCGCAAAGTTCCTAACGGAAGTTTCTCAATCTTTCTTTTTTTTTTTTTCCTTTTCCTTATGGGTTTGCTTATATTCATTTCATGCCATCTATTCAAACAGTGCATTGAGTGCCATTATGAGAGGGATTACTTGTAATGATCTTCATCTCCACACAGCCAATAAATTTTAAAGGGAAATGTGAATCTTTTTTTTTTTAGCTGCTGTCTTTCTTGGTGTGCTGTTTAGTTTATCTTTTCGTTTTATACAAAAAGTGTTAGGAACTTCAAATGACTGACAATGCTCCTTTATACATTATATTCAGAAATGTTAAGCACATTTTTATCATATTAAATTAGAAAATGTATGTTACATTAATTAGTCTGACCACTAAATTATCTTTCCAGCATAATGTAGGTCTCTTTACATTCTTATTTTCATACCACCTCTGACCTTTTAAGCAGAGACACTACACTTTAGCTCCCCTGGATGCGGTAGGGGTGTTTATGCATCATACGTATTGCCCTTTGCCTCACAGATTGGGATCAATCCTTTTGGCAGTCTGCCGAATAGATTTTTGGGACCAGACTGCTACTGTCAAGAAAACATGCTGCCTTTAAAAATATTCAGTAAAGCCAAGATGATAATACATTTGGGTTGTAATGATATATGCATTTGTACTGATGTCACCCGGGGGTACATGCTGTCAGATGATGAATAAATTAGCTACACCCCCCTATCCATGAGAGGAGAAAATGAGTAGATGAAGATGGCATCCAAAGCTGTCCACAGTGACAACCTGCAGAAGGTTGAACTCTCAGAAGCTTGTTTTTAATCATCAGTGTACAAAAGTTTCAGGCATAAGCAGCTGGGAGCAAGCAGAGGGTATGGCAAGCTCCCGCGTCATATATTATTGCGGTTTGAAACACCCAATATTCTCCATAGGTGCAGTTTGATGTGTTCTCTGAAACTGGAATCTCCAGATTCCAATTCAGGAAAATCCAAATAGAACGTCGACTGAAGTCAAAATTTTGACACAGGATGTTGGAAGTCCTTGAGACACTTACTGTACAGTTCAATATCCAGCATGGCTGTCACACATGTGAAATGTTGTCAGAATTCCAGGAATTCAATTTGCACTTTTAATTGTTTGTACCAAAATAACCCAGAGGCATGCGATGTATTTTGCTTTAGCAACTTAAAATACTTGTCCTCATTTAAATCTTTCTCTTTAAGATTATTTTGAAATGCTATGATTGACGCATGTACATGTGTAAATATATTTAAAAAACACACAAACTTTTATAGGATGTCTTTTCATTTTTTCACATGACGGTATATGTACTGTACATTATACATACTGAGCAAACAGCACCTGAACAACATCAGTACTATTCACCCTATACCATAGTGGTTTCACTGTTATGATTTAGTGATTTGTATCAATTCTTTGTCCCATAACTATTTTTTATGCTATTTTTGTAAAATAAGAAAAAAACAGCATTAAATTACATAAAGGTCTCATCTAAGTCAGCAAAAAATAAATAAATAAATATAGTATTATGATAGGAACACCAAAAGTGATTGTATTTTTATCACAGAGGAGACGAAAATCAAAGTCATTTATTTTCCTGTTTTTTATATGAGGACTCATTTACACAGTAGAGTAAAGAACTTCATGGAGAAGAAAAAAGCAGCGCAGAAGAAGTTAAAGTTGGTCTTTTAAGCTTTCATAAAATGAATTGTCAGCCTGCTGTCACATATCAAGGCTGCGCTTAAAGCAATCCAGCTGGATTTCAGACTCAGGCATATTTCAGAATCAAAAGTAAACTAAATATAAACTTCCAGGCTGAACTTTCAGACTGTATCTGTTTTTCTGTCAAACAAGCTGTCAGATATTTATTCCCAGAAGTGCTTTTTTTCCTCCTCCTGAATAAATTTAGAGCCAGGCTGATTAACTGAAAATTCAGGGCATACAGTTGACGGCAGACGAAAGAGAAATTAAACTGATTATTGCTGAAAGGAGAAAATCAAGATTGTGGCTAACAAAAGCATAAGAGACAGGCAAAAGAATTAATTATATTCATTAAATCTGTAAAATAAATAGACTGACAGGGAAACATGTACTTTTCTAATAGCATGTGAATATTACTGTCTTTATCTTTACAGACTTTTAGCTGTGGGACATACACACACACGCACAGAATTTAATCCACCAACTTGACTTTAAATAACTTGGTAATTGAAAGATAACTCCATAACAAACTTCCCTATTAGTTGAGAAAATATTATTTGGAGACTGCGTGTTAAGCTCCCCTTCATCCAATAAATAGAGCATTGAAATTACAGACTGTTTTCATAATCAGCTTTTGTCATGATCGCCACATTGACACACTGCTCGCTGATACAAGGAGGAAGCAGACATTGCCCTTAGCCCTTCTCTTCCTCTGCGAAGTAGTGGTGGATTGAGCAGTCTGGAGATTTCTACCATTATTTGTTGCCTTTTACATCAGCAGCTACCACCTCTAAAAGCAAAGGGGGGAAAAAAAACCCACCTCCTTTTTTTATTCTATGCTCGAATGTAATCAAATTATCATTGTCTCAAGCTGTTCGGTGCAAGACTGATTTCTGTAATTACCCTGTAACCATTAATAAGGCTTGAAAAAGCTGTATAGATTATAATTTTTCCCTGCTGGAAGCCTTCATATATCCCTTTCCTGCTCCAGGTAAAAATAGATCCCACAGGGAACCAATATGAGATGAGCTGCAACCCTGCTCACCATCTCTGACAGAAAAGACAAATACTGAATAGTTGTAGTCCTTGGAGGAATTTTTCATATCACCTTGCAAGTTAGTCATCAAGGAATTGTCAAATATGATCAGTGCAGTGTTTTTCAGCTTGCGTGGGACCATGTAAAAAGGACCTGAGCTGACCTGACTAGAGTAAATGTGGAGTGTCTCAAACTGAGTGGACAGATAGCATGCGGGGAACTCGTGTGTGTGCCTGCTGAAGCAGTTAAGAGAAATCCCAGCATGTCAGAGTAGGCTAGAGAATTTACAGGTTTTATGACTTATTTCCAGAGTTATGTAGAGGCTCTGGTGGACAAGTCCAGTTGCAATCAAAAGCATCATGTGCTTTAGTGGGATTCAGAACAAAATAGTGCATGATTGTGAAGTGAAACGGGAGTGATACATGTTCAAATTTGTTACAAATAAAAAAGTTGAAAACTGTGTAGTGCATCTGGATTCAGTCCCACTAAATTAATTTATTCTCAGTATAAATACAGATGTTCTCTTATAGACTCAGAGGTTTGTGGAAGAGCTGTAAAGATTCACTACTCAGATGGGAGAATCTATTGATAGGAAACTACAAATCTGGCTTTTATGAATAAGTGATGAGATGAAAGCCATTGCTGAAAGACAGCCGTACGAAGGAATTTAAGAAAGTTTGCCGTGAGCCATGAGGTGTGCAGAGCAAATATGAGAAAAAAGGATTCTCTAGACAGATGAAACGCAAAGTAAACCTTTTAATCTATATGTTAGTCATAATATGTGGTGGATCTCAACAGAATAGTCAGTCCCAGCACATGATCCCCACTATGAAACTTATTAGTGGCTGCATCATGCAATGGGGGATACAGTGGGAATATTGATGGGGCTAAACACAGAGCAATCCTCCAGGGGGCCCGCAGCTGTTCAACAACCCCAAACATACAGTCAACGTTGAAATAAACTGGCTTAGATCAGACTATGTTCTTTTATTCGTATGAGTTCAAAACAGAAACCTCAACAGTCATTTGAAAAGACTTATATAGACAGACATCCTCAATCATGAGATGGACAAAATTATCTTTTAGATGTGCAAACCTGACAGAGCTATTACTGGAAGATGTGCTGCTGAAAATAGTCCTTCAAAGTGAAGATTCAGGATGGCTGAAATCAATGCACTATGCAGCTTATATGGTTTTATTTGTAAAAACAAAACAAAACAAAAACAAAACAGGTATCCTTTTCCTTCAGTTATGCATTACTTTGTATTGCTCTATTGCAAGAAATGACAATAAGATACATACATTTTGTGACTTAATGTGGAAATTTTTGATAAAAGACATTGCCCTGCATCATGTAATTGTGTTATGTAATCCAGTGTGCATCCCAGTCATTTTATTTTTCATTTTCTGTACCTGCATGCAGAGTGAGCCTGTCAAAAATGGTCTTGTCTCCACTGGTGGCGGGTTTCTGTCGAAAATAGGCACACCCATCAGGCCCCATTAGTCTTTACACTGACAGGCCCGCCTTCCACTGAAAGACTCTGTCTAGCAGAGGTTTCTGATTGCCTCAGACACTGGTCGGATATTTTTACTAACAGGCTAAGACACAGTGCCATTTGTTCAGGGCATTTACTGCTGGTGATAATCCTGATTTAAGTTCCCCGCAAGTGAAGAGAGAGACAGAAGACTTTAAATAGTTTCTTATGTTCCTTCCGCAAGTGATGAAACGAGGAGAAGGAAGGTCATTCAGACGGAGGTGTCAACAGGTCTTGTAAAAATGTCTGATAATGTTACCTTCTTGTTTGCAGACAGACGCAGCTCTGATGTACGACGCCGTGCATGTGGTGGCGGTGGCAGTGCAGCAGTCGCAGCAAATCACCGTCAGCTCTCTGCAGTGTAATCGCCACAAGCCGTGGCGCTTTGGAGGTCGTTTCATAAACCTTATCAAAGAGGTAAAAACGGCCATCACTTTCAGATGGGCTGGACTTTGGAGCTCGCTCTTTGTTGCATGCTTTTGCTTCGTGTGGTGTTATTCTTCACTTAACAATTTCAGTGTTGTTTTCTATTGAAAACATTTTGTCTTGTTGTCCCTTGTGGTGATCATCATAATCAAACGGACGTAAACATCTCCAGCAATTCTCAACCTTGACATTCTCTGCAATCTTTTTGAAAATGGAATCCAAAGAAAACAGTGCTTTACTCACAATAACAATTATTTTAGGGATGTTTCATTCTCTTTACCCCTGCATTTTCTCTGTGCTTATCTCCTCCTGTGTTTTTATCAAAGCCTTGCTGTCTCCTTAACTCTGGTCAGGGTCAGCCATTTGCTTTGTTCTACAAAGCTCTTTCATTCTGCGGATGGTATCATTGCAGGTAATTTTCACAATGAGCCATTGTTGTGCAACCGGTGCGTCTACCACCACAACAACCTCCCACCCCTCCGCATCCACACCTCATCCTGCTTCTCCCGTCGCTCTCAACGCCCGTCTGTTCCTCCAAACAGCTTTGATGTTAAACTTCAAGCCCAATGAACCACATGCATAATGAACTCTTACCTGTCAAACCTGTCTCTGTTCTTGCTGCTTTATTGTTTCTTGTTATGATGAAGGGAGAGCCAGCTGGAATTAGAAATTAGTAGAGAGAAAATTTTAAGTTTAGAAGAAAAAATGAATTTTTCTTGAGAAAGGCTATTGTGAAGCTGTGAGACTTCAGTATATTTCTGCTTCCAGGCTCACTGGGATGGTTTGACGGGACGTGTTCTATTCAACAAGACCAATGGGCTCAGAACAGATTTTGATCTAGACGTCATCAGCCTGAAGGAGGAAGGGCTGGAAAAGGTGTGTCCTTAATTGGTGCCGTTGATGCTGAGTGATCTCTAAAGCTTTATCTAAAAACAAAATGTTGCTTTGGAGTCACAAAAGGTGACGTAAACTTGACACTAAACTGTTTGAACAGATTGGAACGTGGGATCCTCCCAGCGGTCTAAATATGACAGAGACTCACAAAAGCAAGACATCCAACATCACTGACTCCCTGGCAAACAAATCCCTGCGTGTATCCACCATTCTGGTAGACAAGAGAAAACACAAAAGCACTTCACCCTTACAGTATAGAAATATGTCAGCTGAAAAAAACTCTCTGATTTCTACACCAGCATGTGTTTTCTTGACAGGAGGAGCCGTATGTGATGTTCAAGAAATCGGACAAGCCTCTATATGGGAATGACCGCTTTGAGGGGTACTGTATTGACTTGTTGAGGGAACTCTCCGGTATTCTTGGGTTTCGCTACGAGGTGCGATTAGTGGAAGATGGGAAGTATGGATCACTGGACGAGGGTACAGGACAGTGGAACGGCATGGTGCGGGAGCTCATGGACCATGTGAGTCAACATTCACAAAGGGAATGTGCATGTGTATTTCTGCTGAAAGCACATGTATCTGTTGTTGCTCCTTCTCTGAGACTTAAGCTCATCTTTTCTAAAAACCTCATTTGAAAACACAGTATGTCTTCAAAATGAGATTACAGTTCAGTCCGACTGTTTTTATTTGTATCCCTTGTGTGCTACAAATAACTAATACAAACCCAAAACCTCAGACAGCTTTAGTAAATTATTGACTAAATCAATTAACAATAAATCACCATAGCTCTTTCAAAACCACAGAGTTGTAAAATCAGCTGTTCTGAAGTGTCAAGTTTTATTACTCATAATTTACACTTACCAGCCATTTCATTAAGTCCACCTTGCTGATACAAATTTAGACCATTTTTTTCCCTTTCAGAACTACCTTCATGCTTTGTTTCATAGATTCAACAAGGTTTCCGAAACTCTTTTCAGAGATTTCGGCCCTCATTGGCATGACAGCATCAGATAGTTACCGTAGCTTTGTTAGCTGCACGTCCATTATGCAACTCTTCGGTTCCACTACCTCCCAAAAGTGCTCTGTTTAATTGAGATTTAGTGACTGTGGAGATCACTGGAGTATGGAAAACTCATTGTCATGTTCAAGCATTCAAGATTTGTGAGATGGTGCATTATCCCGTTGGAAACAGCCATGAGGAGATGGGCATACCATGGTCATACAGGGTTTGACATGGTCAGCATTATTACTCTGGTAGGCTTTTGAACTTAAAAAGCATTGAGTTAATATTAAGCGGCCAAAACTTTTTCCAATACACCACTGTAATGTCATGTCATCTGAATGTTGCAGCTGAAATCAAGACTTGTCAGACCAGACAACAGCCTGTGTGTATTTCGCAGCCTCAGTTTCTAGTTGTTAGCTGACGGGAGTGGCACCCAGTGTTGTCTTCTCCTACTTTAGCTCACATCAAAAAAGGCATGTTTGACAACATAACTGACAACACAACATAACTGTTGCTGGATATTTCTTTTTCAGATTATTGTGTGTAAATCTGACAGACGGTTGTGTGTGAAAATCCCAGTAATTCAGCAGCTTCTGAAAAACTAAGAACAAACAACCATACTCCATTTAAAGACACTTAATTTTCCCTGATTCCCCATTCTGAAACTCTACAGTTCATAAAGTCATTTTCATCATGTTTTACATACCTAAATAGAGTTGCTCCCTTGTGATTGACACATTTGCTAATTGTATTAACGAGTAATTAAACAGGTGTACCTAACAATGTGGCCAGTGATTATATAGTTAAGTTTAGATCATTTAAGTCATTAACAGCATACTGTATTTATAGATTATTTACAATAGGCAGAATCAAGTCTTTGGAGAAGTTATATCTAGTCTTTGATGTTCTAAAACAACTAAAATCTTAAAGCAACTTAAATCAGTAAACTGTATTAATATGTGCATTTTATTAAATCTCAAAGCCAATTATAAACAAAGTCAAGATGAGATATCCTAAATGTCTAAATCCACTTTGTTTGAAAAAAAACAAAGCCTTAAAGTTTTACTAATTACTAGTTATTAGGGCTAATCTTTACACAAAGAGGCCCAGATTGTGGCTATATGAAAATAACCCTTTCAATTCAAAATATCTAAAAACATCTTCCATCATTGCTGCCTGCTGGAATATTTTTTACACCTTAATGATAGCCTCACGTTAACAGAGTGTCATGGAAACTAAGTGCCACCTACTGTTGGTATAAACTGTTGGAATAATTTGAGTAGATTATAAAAAAACACCCCGCAATGCTTGTACAAAATAAAAGCTGGTGTTCTTTTTATTATCTGAGCAATGATAGCCATGAGGAGAAGAAATCAGTGCCAACCATAACATCAAAGAACGTCTTGAGCAAGAACTCAAACTAAATGGGGTACACACAGCTGCTGTTCAAAATTAAATAATTCTAGGAAGGATTATGTAAAAATACTCAGGCACAAGTGCTAAGCAGGAGCCCAAGGGTCTAATGTTATGTTCAGAGGGGACACAAGGTTAATTTGTCACACATTAATCTATAGCAAAGACTGTTGCCTCTGTGACTCACCTTTGGCGCAACATAAGAAGGATTAGACGTAATACCTGTAATTTCCAGAAAATCTCTGTTTAGCTGAAGCACTACCAGTGCCGGTTTCTTTTTTGTTTTTTCTTTCATTGGTTATTTTCTTCTTCATTGGAATTTGAAAGGTCTAACTGATGGAAATCAGTCATTATTTATGTAATTATATTAATAATATTCATTTATTATTTTTTGGTTATTTGTTAGTTGGCTGGCTGCTTGGAGAGTTGTTTATTGTTGTTTGATGAATTACCTAAATTTTGGTCTGTTTGTTTGTTTGGTTGGTTGATTGTTCTGGTGCCAGCTTGTCCATTCAGTTGACTGATTGCACTGTTGATTTTTTTCCTTGCCTGTTGATTGGCTGGTCTAATGGTTTCTTGGTTGGTTGATCAATTGGGCAGTTATTCAGTTGGTCATTAGATTGATTGTTCCATTGTTTGTCTGTCTATATCTATTATGTGTAATGTATTTTCCCCCCCGAAAAGCTAACTCTGCTTTCTGATTGCAGAAAGCAGACCTTGCTGTTGCTCCTCTGGCCATCACCTACGTCAGGGAGAAGGTCATTGACTTCTCAAAGCCCTTTATGACTCTGGGGATAAGTATCCTATACCGCAAGCCCAACGGCACCAATCCGGGGGTCTTCTCTTTCCTCAACCCGCTCTCACCGGATATCTGGATGTATATTCTGCTGGCTTGCTTGGGTGTCAGTTGTGTGCTGTTTGTCATAGCCAGGTAACATGTCAATCCCTCCGATTTTATCCGTCCTACCAATTTTCTTCCTATCAACCTGTCTGGCTGTTATTCTGACATACAGGTGTTACTTTGTCCTGGAACAGAAAAATGCCTTTTTTGATCTGTAGTTATGATAAAAGATATTTGAGGACAAATTATTTGCCTTAAATACACTAACACCTACACTAGTGTGGTCTGTGAATGGAGCTTATGTCATACAAGGTGCCTTTCCACAAACACTGCTACTGTAAATGCAGCTGCCATATCTCCTGATCAAGGGTAAAAAATGTGTGGAGGACAGCTCTTACTCCATCTTGATGAACCTCTCACACTTAAATTCCCGATGCACAGCTGATGCAATGTGATGTGTGTTAACCCTAGGGCTCTTCTCCTTTCATCCTGAGGAGTTTGGGTTTAATGCATATCTCAGTAAATGTTACCGGCAAAATGATCACACGAGAGGAAAGCAGCAACTGTCACCTAAGTTGGTTCAGAATATGCAAATTACGAGCATTTGTTTCTGCAGTTGGTCAGGGTAAGTAATTACCATAAAATTACTGTAAAATGTATTCTGGTTCAAATAGAACAAACCCTCTGTAGTTTTATGAAATTACCACCTTTTTTTTCTCTGCTTATGCTATGCGTTATGTTCACTGCATACCACATCAGTCATGCAAATGTACCTGGTTATTTCTACCAACCTATAAATATGCAGTCAAATCTGAAATACAGTGCTCTCTACAGTTTGCTGAGTTGGTTTTCTCATAATTGTAGTATTGATTGCACAGCCGCCAGATTGATTAAACAATCCCCCCAAAAGCAGGGCATATTATTTTCTTTAATCCCCTGCAAATAGAGTGAGTGGAGTGAGCTTATGAAGTCCCAGTTTTGCACAATAAAACACTAAACACCTCAATCTCACTGGGGATTTGTGTCTTTGACTCAATTTACTCACACATTTTTCTTGACTAAGTAAGCTATCGCATTTCAAAGCTCAAGAATAAAAAAAGAAAGGGGGAAAAAAAAAACACATTACGCTCAGTGGTTTCTTCCAGCTCTGTTTGCAGCTGAATTGATCTGTGCTATTATTTACAAAATAAATAACGTTCTCTCAGATCACAAAATTGGCAAGACAAAACATGACCTCATCTTCCTGAAGAATGGATGATTGAAAACGCTTTATTACATGTTTGTGTGACTTACTTTTTTTTGCAGCTTTTTTTAAAGCACTTCAGGTGCCTGCAGTTTCTAAGACCCCACCAAGACAACATTTACACTTGGCGCGAGGTGGGAAAGACAACAAATCTATAAGCCCAGTGCGAGAAATTGAATCCAACAGGAAGGTAATGGAGGGAGCGTGTTTTGTGCTAATATTGTTAGGACAGGTGAAAAGAAAGGAAAGGAAAGATGGGGAACAGTTCTCTTAAGATTCAGCTTGCAATTCAACATGTCCCATGAGTTGATTCTGAGGAGGTGACCTTATGTCTGCCTGTACCACATCCACTGCACACCCCACCGACCCCCCACCTTCTGATTGGTGTGCATGATGTTGCTCTGCAGGAATACAGGCCAGCCACAGGCAAAGGTCGTACAGAGCCGCCATCGCACATTCAGAATACACATGTAGACACTGACAGACACAAACACAATCCAATCAAGTGTGCATTTTATAGATCTACACCCCGCAACCTTGCCGTCTGCATACATCTTGCGTCGCCCTTGGTCTGCTTCAGGCTGCAGCATCACATTATAAGTAATAACTGTGAAGATCCGCATAACTGTTTGACTGGGAGATGGATGTGACGGCGTCGACGCTAATACGCAGGCGCTTCTGCAGAACCTGCATGGCTATAAAGGTTCTTGCAGCAACAGGAATGAGTCAGTGAACGTAAGAAGAGGAAAGGGAAGGAAAACAGCATGTGCAAGCAAACAAATTGAAACCCACTTAGCTGCACAAGGCCATTGTGTCATTACTGGTGCCTGTGGTTCCAAGGAGACGGAGCTCATTGACATTCCAGTAAATCAGGCATCCTGATGGTGTTGACAGGAAGAATTATAGTGTGTCATCACCGCCATGTCCACACAAATGATTCTCAAGGGGACAGAAATGCAAAAAGCTGCCAAGGAAGGGCAACATCTCAGAAATGTTGCTGCATTTTAAATGCATCTAAAATCGAATAGCTAATAAGCCAACCAAGATTAAAGAAAAGATTAAAGTGATACAGTGATGTCTGTATTTACATCCACAGTTATCACGCAATAGCCTTTCACTTTGTTTCATCACAGATTTCCAGATTTGGGATTTGTTTGTCAGATACACAATGCAACAAACAGCCTGCAGCGACATTTTCGCATGAATAAAGTCTTTGAGAGCAAAAAAAGGAAAAAAAAGGTTTAGAAAAATGGAAATCCAATAAGACTGAAAAATTTCACCAGGTTACATAAACATTATTGATTTGTGGGGGTACTTTCCTCTAAAGGGAGAAGTAAAAGCAAACCATGCCAGCATTATGCTCTCAAAGCATCAAGCATTCAAGTCCCTTTCCATCCTCCCAGTGAAAGATGACTCACCGGGAATAATCACTTTTTCTTCCCTCTACATCTCTGCAGACCATCACCTGTGTTTTTTTGCACCACTGAAGTCTTAAATGTGCACTCATCTGTGTAATGAGAGGTTTATGCACTGCAACCCCTCCATAATATCCCTCACTATGTAATTGTGGACAGACTGTTCTTGCTGACACAGTCCGGTCACGTCCTGCATTGACATTTTGATTCACCTGAGGAAGTGTTACACGCTGCTTTCCTTAAATATCAAACTAATGCACAAGCACTGAGGCCCTCATGCGGCGTTTTTAAAAACATATGCATACCTATTGATCCTTTTTATGAAGTCCTGTATGTTTTGTAGGGATTCTTTTTAATAAATCAATAGTAACAGAATGAGGAAGCGAAAAGAAAATTGTACACGTTTTTCAAAAAATTTTGTGAATAAAAATCTGGAAGGTTTGACAGTCATTCGTATTGAGCCTTCCTTTGTCAGCCACTGTTTACTTCAGTTACGACTGCGTGTTTGCACATCTACAGACTAAAATTCAGGGCATTCTTCTTTGCAAAATAGCTTAAACTTAGTCAAACTGAGTGGAGGACATCTGCAAACATTGATATTCAAGTCGAGCCAAATATCCCTGATTTTGATCTTGAAGTTGACTGGGTCATTCTCTAGGTCATATGAATATGCTTTGATTTCACTACTTTATAGAAGCTCTGGCTGAGTTCAGAGTCTCTTTCCTTCTGGATGATGAATTTCCTCCCCAGTCTCAAGTCTTTTTCAGCCTCTTAGAGTTTTTTTTTTTTTTTAGATTACCCTAAATTTTGCTCCATCATTATGCCCATCAACACATAACAGCTTATGTTATGTGTTTTCTCTGATGAAAGAAAAGTATTCCCACAGCAAAACACTGTTGTTCATCGAGATGGTAGCATGTCCAAGGATGAAGTGGAGTGTTCATTTCCAATACAAAAAGCATTACGTTCCCCTTCCACTTTATAATTATATGTTGTTTTATGTTGGCCGGTCACACATATCCCTATATAATAAACTGTCGCAAAGTCTGTAATTTCACAACAAAATGCAAAATACTTGGAGCACTTTACATATATGTACATACATAGAGAGAGAATCCATATCACCGCTCCTATCTTTACCTTATTCTGTCACACTTTTATATATGCAAGATTTAGTAACAGCCAGTTTTGAGTTAAGCTGCTTGATATGGCATTCTGTCATTAAATATCTTCGCCCAGACAAGCCATCCAAACAATCCAAGCAATGTGTCTTTCCTTCTGCATCTCTAAAAGCCACAGCTGACAAATTGACATCACTTTTCTAAACAGTCTAAGCCTTTAAGACATGGACACAGGCTTATGAGCATGCACTAAGTTGCAGAAAAAGCTCCTCAACAGCATTACCTGACGGACCCCTTGACTCTGCATAAGCAATGTTCTCTCTATCAACCACTTCAGCACAAACTCAATCAGTTCCCCATGCTTAACACTAACCCAATCACCTTGTGCTAATGCCATGCCACTTTTGGTTAGGATAATAAATGGGAAATGTCCACAAGTGACCCGGAGACACCAACAATCTGCCAAGACAGGCAGCAGATGAATGGGGGTAAAAGGGGGAGGTTCATAGGGGAAGCAAAGCCCTGGGGGGTAAAGAGAGAAAAAAAAAAACAGTTGGTTGTTAGAATGAAAAGGGAATGAGAGCATCAAGGATTGGGGGGGTAAAAGGAGGGGCTGAGAGAACAAGAAAAAGCTGCTTGGAAGAACACATGAGATCTCTGTTGTGAGAGGAAGAAAGAAAGAGAGGAACACATTGTATCTGCAGACAAACGGTAACTGCAGCTGCTGAGAAAACATTTAAATGCTCCGGAGTAAGTTTTAACAGTGATGATGGCCAATATTATCATGCGCTGGGACATTATCAGTGACGGTGTTATTTCAGCATATTGATCTGTTCCACAAGAATACGATGGCAATTAATTATGCCGATCTGTTGATTTCAATGAAAACAATGATTTTCTTTCCTTTGTGCAGGAACGCTGTTTTCTAAGACCAAAAAAAAAAAAAAAAATTGCAATTCCTTTATTCCCGCTGCTTCAAAGTATTATTTTCTCATTGACTTGCATCAGGGAATTCAGTGTTCTGTGCTCTTTGTACTGACTGGTATGTCTTTCTGCTTTTTCTCCTGTAGGTTTAGCCCATATGAGTGGTACAACCCGCATCCATGCAACCCAGACTCTGATGTAGTGGAAAACAATTTCACACTGCTCAATAGTTTCTGGTTCGGAGTTGGGGCACTCATGCAGCAAGGTATTTGCCTCAGCCTGTGGCAACAGTTGCTCTGGGGAGCTGAGGCTCTCTGCACCCCGCTGTCCTTGAGGGCTGGATGCTTTGAAAGGCCACTTGCAAAAGAAAGAGACGTCAAAGGGATACTTGGCAGCTTTTTGTAAACACAGACAAAAACTAAATTTTGAAATAATCTAATATACATTTTGTCACAAAATACCATTAAACTTTTTATATTTTACAATCTACAAAAAATGGATAATTGTGGGACGTAAGAAAAGGGCTGCATGTTTTTCACATTTTATTTCAACAAATGAAAGTTTCAATGCTCAAGCCAATACTTTGTAGACAACCACCTTTGACTGATCAAACCTTGCACCTTGCAGATCAATATTTTTACCTATTCTTTGCAAAATAGCTCAACCTCAGCCTAACTGAGCGCAGTTAATTGTTGCAGATTCTTTATAGAATTTATATCTGACCTAGACTCAAGTCTTTTGCAGACTCTTAACATATTATCTTCCAGAACAGGAATTTTAGTTTGTCCAACACAAGTGATGAAAAATGTCAATTTTAGTCAATCAGAGGATTTTTTTCCACACATTTGATATTTTCCCTGAAGGCTAAAAATTTGCTATTAGAACTTAAGTCCTTATTTCTTTCCATTCCTTCATAAATGTAAGATTTGTAAAAGATATTATAGTTGTAATGTCAACAAATTCTTCCACCCCCAGAGCCTAATTGGTACTTCACTTGGCCTGTTAGTTTAGGTTTACTTAGATTTGTAATTTTGCCATGCTCTTAACATTTTCAGGTGAAGGACTGAACAGTTCTCATGTTGTAACTGTTGTTACCGCAGTACGTCCCTGTCCAACTATCCCCTGATAGCTGGTGTATTTGTTTTCTAATGTCCTACAACAAGCCTCTTAAACTTTTCCAGGACTTCTGTATTAAATGCAGAGATGAAATCACAAAGAGGTGTATTCTGTTCAGTAATTAAGTGCCCACTGAAGGCTATTTGGGCTGGATTTAATTTGGGGTATTAGAGTAAAGGGGTTACTTTTGTGCAAAATTATTTTGTCTACCCAATGTAAACTATTGAAAAATGCAGCATACTTCAGTGTTTTTTTTTTTCTTTATGCCAAACTTTAAGACTGTTTAATATGTTGCACACATTCTACCATAGCTTTTTTTTTTGTCCAAATAATTTCCAATGCTGGATTTTTTTTGCAGCAGCTGAACAAACAGCAGAACAATGGGGAAAAAACAGCAAGAAATATACTGAGCTCTATAAACTCAATATTAGGATGTTGCACTAGAGCTATGAAAAACATTTGACATTGTGTTTAGGTGGCAGGCAATGGTTTCTTTACAATAAAACACGAACGGCAACAGATGTAGAACGATGACACCATCAAATTTAATGTCCGTTCTCCATAAAGTAAACTCCAAAATTAGATATTGTCATTTAGAATCAAATTAGCAAAACAACTGAAGGCTTGAATCACTTGAAAATATATTTTCTGCCACTTGATTTTCAGAGCAAAAAAAAAAGAAGAAAAAAAACTTTCATGTCACATCAAAGAAACATTAGAGCACATTTCACACATCTTTAGAAGATTTTGTTTTTATATCTCTATTTTACACTCAATTAATTTACAAAGGCTCCAACGTTACAGTTCCCATTTGCTCTTTCCACCAATCCTTGAAATCCTAGAGCTTAGTTCAGTTGCTGCTAATGTCTTTTTCTCTTATCTTTAAAGTTTTATTGAATAATTTATGTTGTGTGTTTTGGCCCAGCTCAGAGGAAAACTTAAAACACACCGTTTATGTGACGGCAGCACTAACCTTAATACTTTGGAGATTACAAGCCTGTGATTACACAACTGCCAATATCCAGTCTCCTCTTCTCTTGCCAATGGCCTCTCAGCACCTTGAGCTCAGCGGGGTGTGGAGTCAGGATGTGAGGTTACCTTGGGTGCATGACTCTCTGGCTCTCACTTCACTACAACAACAGTACACAGTCAGTATCGATTATGAACAATCGATACTGACTGTGTTTGATTTGAAATCGTTGATTTATGCAAACACTCTCCTCCCAGCAGACGTATTAGACGGTACTTTTGGCTTTCTCTTGAATTAATTAAAGGATTCGCTTCTAGATAATTTAGCTTGTTTGAAGTGTTTGAAATCGTCTGGTGTTCAGAGGTCCCTGGAGTGATACACTGTTGAAACCAGTTCCAGATGTACTTGAGCTTAAAAAAAAAACAAAAAAACTCAGAGTTCTCAAAGCAAGTTTAATTGATACAGTCGTGTGGTGTTTTTTTACATGATGATGAGAAGATTAGTACCATAATGAGACAAACATGTTTTGAAGTATGATACTCATTCCTGCCACTTCCCCTCACCTCAGGCTCAGAGCTCATGCCCAAGGCCCTGTCAACTCGAATAGTCGGAGGCATCTGGTGGTTTTTTACCCTCATCATCATTTCATCATACACAGCCAACTTAGCCGCTTTCCTCACTGTGGAGAGAATGGAGTCGCCGATAGACTCCGCCGATGACCTGGCTAAGCAAACGAAAATCCTGTACGGACTGGTGGAGGACGGTGCCACCATGACATTCTTCAAGGTAGTGTTTCATTACTTCAGTGGTATTGTGGCTTCACCGTTTTAGTCAACACAGGGTTGACAGGCCTCTTTCACCAATTTGTGGGTTTGTTTATCTTTTCTAACCTTTGCACTTATTAAATGAAGCCAAACTTTGTTGGTTGTTCAGTACCAACAGAATGTGTCATTCATAAAAGCTTTGCTAATGTTTTGTAGCTGTCATGAAAATCGGCCATTTTAGTTTTCTGTAGTTTTATATTATGGTGTGATGTCATTCCCATATTCTTGATTCTACTCTCACAGTAAATGCAGTGCAGCAATACTGCAGCATTGCTGTATAGTGGAAGCTTGTGGAAAATACTATAATTATGACCCTTTCTTGGTCTTGATCCCATTTATGTAGGTAATGATGCCCATCATGTTGTTGATATACGTTGCATACCAACTGCATGTGTACAATACTTCAAACTAAGTGAATGGCTTCTATTAATTTTTTATGTACATACATTTGATAATGGTGCAAATTGAAGAAAGAGGTAGAATGTTAATGTTTCCTTGCTGGTCTGATGTGATTTTAAAATCTTAAGTCATGCTTAAGTCATGTTTTCATTACCTGTATGCAAACAATCATAAAAAATGACAGAAATAAAGGTTTTAATGTGTTTTACTTATAGTTAAGTTGCTCAAGAAATAAACTTTTCAATAATATAGTAATTAATTGCATCTGACTGTCAACTAACATGTTGCATTGATATTCAGTCTTATAAGCAGCTCAGCATTTAATTAACACAGCACCATATGGAGATAATTGACATCAATCAAACATAAAAGCTTGAATATTTCCTGGATGTGTGATACAGCCACACATAATATTAAACAAGGTGACAATTTTTACCAATCATACTTATTTTCTAACTTTTAAATACAGGACACCAAAAATGCTATGTGTTTTGTCTAATAAAAGAGTTAATGAAAAAATTCTGTTGTTTTTCACAAAAAATACTTGGATAGAATAATGTTTCTCATTTGTCTTAAAACACACGAAGAGATCAGAATGTGACGACCTGCTCTCCTCTTGTCTTTTCTTTTTTTTTTTTTGCAGAAAACAAAGATCTCTACGTATGATAAGATGTGGGAGTTCATGAACAGCAGGAGGCAGTCTGTGATGGTGAAGAGTGTGGAGGAGGGCATCCAACGTGTTCTGACCTCTGATTATGCTTTCCTTATGGAGTCCACCACTATTGAGTTTGTAACCCAACGCAACTGCAACCTCACACAGATTGGAGGCCTCATAGACTCCAAAGCGTACGGAGTAGGAACACCTATGGGTAAATCACCTGAAACCTAACATCCTGTTTCTTTTGACCGTTTTGCATCTGCTATGTGTTTTGTTTCAAAGCAGAGCATGATTGTGAAGTTGAAGGAGATGGAACACAGATTTTAAACATGGCACATCCTGTGTTTTCATCTAACACGTTGGACATGACAAGAGGAAAAGAATCGCTGAAAAACATATGTTACTTGAGCAACGATTCAGTCCTGGCAGTGGCAGAGTTTATTTGTCTAAACCCAGCTTTTATTTTGGTATTCCACTTTTGCTTATCAACAAGCCAATTTGCATATTTGCTAAATATTTAGCATGGACCTAAATATTTATTTTGCTTGCTAAATATTTAGTTAGCTAAATATTTAACTTCCTTGCTAGATATTTAGTTAGCAAGATAAATATTCAGCTTAGAGCTAAATATTTAGTTTGGAAAGTAAATATGTGTTTTCAGACTAAATATTTAGCTCCGACCTCAACATTTAGTTGGGAACTAAATATTTAGCTTCCTAACTAAAAATTTGAAAGTTAAATATTTAGTTTGTGAATTTATTTATTATTTATTTTAGTTAAC
Organism: Girardinus metallicus; assembly: GCA_903067095.1. Taxonomy (NCBI): domain Eukaryota; kingdom Metazoa; phylum Chordata; class Actinopteri; order Cyprinodontiformes; family Poeciliidae; genus Girardinus; species Girardinus metallicus. The sequence continues at coordinate 4,269 of CAEGAE010054852.1, read as the reverse complement.
TGAATATTTAATTTGGAACTCTGACATAAATGTACTCATAACATGGTGAAAATATGACTTTGAAAAATGAACACCCTTATTTTTTTCCTCCGTAACAGGGCGAATAAGGCAAATTATTGCTGTTATTTTTTTTACTGTTTAACTTTACAAACGGCACCCCATAACAGACTTCCTTCCTCAATTGTGACTGAGCCTGAGCTACTTTTTTTTTTCCTTTTTAAATAGCAGAACTCCCAAGCTTTAGATGTGCAAAAGGTAGTAGAAGCACACATCAAAAGACTGCAGCCAAAGCTGTGTCATTTCCTTCTACTTCCCAAACTTGCATTATTTTGCGTTGGTCTGCCACATAAGGTAAATACGAAACAAACGTTTGTGTTTGTTAGGTGAGAAAATTGTGAAATAGATCCTGGAGCATGACTGGCTGACAAGACACAGTAATCCCTTTTGCAAATTTGATTATTTGATAACAAAGAGCACTTAAGAAGAAGATTAAAATGAGGGTTTCAGTTGCTGGTTTGAGCCAGTTTGTGTCCTGGAATAAAACAGAGGAAGTTCATCTTTCAAAATATACTTTTGGTACCAGAGAACTAGAGCACAGTAGCACACACATTAAAGCCATAACATCCCGAGAATGGTAGCCAGAAGCTGTAAATTCATCCAGGACCAGCATCACAGAGGTTAAAGTGGTCACAACAAGGCCACAGAGAACACTTTTACCAGCTGCAATACCGGCGCCTATCATCAGCGATACGAAAGCCATCAAACCAGAGAGAATCATTCCTGGCTGGCCACATCTGGGCCTGACTTATGTGTTTGAGTCTAGGCCAGTTATGAATCTGCAGGGATGCAGTGATCGCCGTGGTGATGGGAAAGCTAAAGAGATGCAATGAAATATATCCCCATTGTGACTGTGTAAGTGCAGAAATATTTACAGTGATGCCCTTGAGATGGACATATTGAACCAGAAGACGGATTCACTCGTCTTTTTTTTTCTTTTTCTTTTTTTTTTCATGTGGCAATGTAGTGTAGGGATAAAATTAAATCAGTCTACAATGCATAAAAGTTAATAATCAAAATGTTCAATCTCAAAGCAATTACTGACCACTAACACATTACTGCCTCTTACTCTGCTATTCATTGCTCAATAGGCAAATTACAGCCATCAGAATGTTTCCTCAGCGGTTGTGAGATAGTTAATTTATTTATTAGTTCAACTGAAGAATAGAAGTCATTTCCTCTTCTTTTTTTGAACCGTGCCTTTGTCCTTGTTTCTTTCCTCCACAATCTATGAAAACCTCAGCTGTTACATCAACTTAAAAGCTCTTGCAGCTTTAAGACAAAAGCAGCGCCCGTATTACATCTTAACCTTTTGCTGCTTCTCAAAGCTTTCAAACGTCTCCCAACCCACACCCCCCACTTCCACCCCCCCCTCCCAAAAAAAAACAGAAATGCGTCATCTTCTGCGCTATCGACTTAAACTGTGATCCTATTAATGCTTGAGGCCAGACAGTGGTAAGAATGATGGATGTCCTCGGGTGTTGAATATCTGTTAGGTAGCTGTGTATGCGCAGAGTGTCGGGAACAACGCTTTTCCATTTGCCCAGATCCCGCTCTCCATATTCCCCTCTCCAAGGACCCATCCTATTAGCATTTATCCAAGGCCTGCTTTGTTAGGCCATCATTAATCATTTGAAATATGAGAGGAGCCAGAACCTGGGGACTCGGAGACTCGATGGATCTCTCATCTTTAAATGAAGTGGAGAAATGCTTCTCACATGCAAGCTCCCATGCATATACACGAATGTGTTTTGAGACCTGTGCTTGCTCCAGAGTGCGGAATGCATACAAGTGAGGCTAAGCATCTGGGGAAAAAAAAAAAAAAAAAAAAATCATAAATTTGCTGCAAAAAAAAAAACTTCAGTGGTACAAAGTGTTATATTCTGTTTTGTTCCAACACTTTCTTGTCAGTGTAAACACAGAGACTGAAGATGAAAGGATGATGGATGATGATGGATAAATGATAGATGAGACAGCGGGAGAATTAGTAAAAAGGAGCTGACAGGCTAAACTGTATCAGGGTGACAAACAAAGTGATGCTACCAGCTACCTGGAGCCATATTTTATTAATTTCCCTTGAGTTTCGCACAGAACGTTTTCATTTTATAAAAAATATTTCTTTATTTCTTTATTTTTTTTTAAAAAGGCACATTTGTTTTTAGTCACGGCTTGTAATCCGCGGAGCTGAGTGTCTAAAATGGAGATGTAAAACCATGCTTCATTATGCATGAGATTGTAATCACAAAAATAGACTAATAAGCTTTGAGAGCTGTAAACGGGAAGCGTGAGGGCTCAGCCTAAGTGTTAATTTTTATTTTTGGTCGGGTTAAGAGATGGTGTGTGCTCTATAGCTCTGCTATGGATGGGAGAGGACCGCGACTCAACTGCAGTGTGACAATTGCTCCAGCTTTGATCATGCCAGCACCCACTGAGCCTCAATGTCACTAAAGTCTGGCTCTCCCCCACTTTCCGTGGATTTGTGCCCCGTCGCCTGACATGCACAAAAAAAAACACACACAATGGTGGAACTTTTATCTCCAGTACCCACATATAATCCCAAACACATACGGAACCGTGTGATGTTTGCCCCACAGGGTTCCTCTTTCTCTCTCTTTTTTTTTTTTTTTTTTAGGCGCTATTTCTGCTGCATGAATGTGTCTGTGAACAGCAGCTAATTTGTCAAAATCGACAGCGGTTCTGCTGCACAAAAAGCCAAATTATTGTTGCCAGCTCCCCGCACGTTATAATCCTCACGCTGTAGAGATGAGTGAGAATTTTGGAATCACTCTGTGAAAATACGGATTAGCGGGATTTGAAGAAGGACTTACAAAAAAAAAAAAAAAACTCCCTCTAAGAAGCCAACAATAATATGACAGGTTTTTATGATCACAAGTCTCAATGTGTTTCACACACCCACAAACAAAAGAGGGACTGTACCAGACTCTTAAACATGTTCACCAGGCTCATATTGTGCCATTTGTATCCACAGGCTCTCCATACAGAGACAAGATCACAATAGCTATTCTTCAGCTCCAAGAGGAAGGGAAGTTGCACATGATGAAGGAGAAGTGGTGGAGAGGCAACGGCTGCCCAGAGGAGGAGAGCAAAGAGGCGAGCGCTCTTGGAGTGCAGAACATCGGGGGGATCTTCATCGTGCTGGCCGCAGGGCTGGTGCTCTCGGTGTTTGTTGCCGTAGGGGAGGTCCTTTACAAGTCCAAGCAGAACGCCCAGCTGGAAAAGGTACAGCAGACATTTTTGTCACGATTACAGGAATCGGCCTCAGTGACAGCTAACGGTAAACGGTCGCAGGGTCGTTGTTCAAAGACGCGTTTGTGTTCCGCACTGTTATAGAGACTCATACCTGACAAAAGTAATCACGATGTGCGCTGAGACGAGAGATGTGTACACGTTTCCAATAAAAAAAATAAAAAACTAGGGCAGGTGCTCAGCTGAAGAATGAGAATTTTGAATGAATGAAAAGGCTCACACATTGCAGGCGTCCATTCCTGCTTCATTTATTGCACCGTTTCATAGCACAGAGGTGACATGTTGAGAGCTCTGCTCTTCATTAGACCAGAGTTCTGCAGCCTGGGAGACTTTTTGCTCATTCATCGTAACCAGCATGCAATCAAAAGCATTTTCGGTGAAAGACTTTTTAAAAATCTTTGGTAAAGGTTTAAAACTTACACAATGGGTTGCTTGAGTTTAAACCTGCCAGCAGTCATAATCATTCTGAATAAACGGAAATAAAATTAGCTGTCTTCCCGGCATTTCCCTGACATTTGCTCATTTATATCCTCAATTTTGTCTTATCTTTATGCATCTTTATGCATTTCTGTCAAGTCCTGGATTTGCTCTACCTGTGGTAATAATCCAGTGTTTTCTTTATATAGCTACAGTGGGGGAAAAAAGTATTTAGTCAGTCACAAATTGTGCAAGTTCTCCCACTTAAACAGATGAGAGAGGCCTGTAATTGACATCATAGGTAGACCTCAACTATGAGAGACAAAATAAGAAAAAGAATTTCAGAAAATCACATTGTCTGATTTTTAAAGAATTTATTTGAAAATAAGGGTGGAAAATAAGTATTTGGTCACCGACAAACAAGCAAGATTTCTGGCTGTCAGAGACCTGCAACTTCTTCCTTAAGAGGCTCCTCTGTCCTCCACTCATTACCTGTATCAATGGCACCTGTTTGAACTCGTTAACAGT
>CAEGAE010054850.1:0-68320 GCA_903067095.1 Girardinus metallicus | reverse complement strand
GCAGTGTTCAGTCTGTCCGTTTATCTGTATAAATAATCCCGCCGGACTCCAGGCATCGCTGCCGTCATTTTAAGATGTTTATTGGTCCCCCGGAAAAAGACAAAAACCCGGACATTATCATGACTCAATAAAATCCTCCCAGGCCGAACTTGAAAACTGGACGTTATGCTGCTAACACTTAGCTTTCGTCAACAACTCAGGCGGAAGTGAGAACACAAATAAAGTCCCAGCTGGAACACGGTGCGCTAAATAATAACACATAATATAACGAGGCTTCCAGTCAGATCAGTTGTACTCGAGGAATTTTAACAATCGAGGTACTTGAATCACTCCAGGAATCGTTTCAGCCCTAAAGTTTATGGTTTTTGGTGTCTGAAAAATGAGCCATTTCAAAAACCTCTGAAATGTAGTCACAAACCGTTACCTAGCAACCCCAGTGGAACCCAGCCGTCGCCTAGCAACCCAAACAGAGTTCCAGAATGTTTGGTCAGCTGGTTTTACCTCTTGCGCTGTACAATGGCTGCTGGAAAAGACAAGAGTCTTGTTGACTCACGATCCAGAAACCGCTTGGTGTGTTCTCCACTTCTGCTTTTCAAACAAACAGTCGTATGATTGCAGATCTGTTTGCAGCCATTTTGTATATGCGAGTGTAAACGTTGAGTTGGGGGCCATATTTGATCCCATTGACCATATCGGGTCCAGGGAACCATTATATTTGGTTTCATATGGTTGATAAAATATATTGGTAGAATACTGAGCAATATGTTTAATGGATTTAAAGTGACAGAGGCCCTGAAACAGTCTAAAATCTCATAGTCTCAGAATGATTTTGTACAAAAAAATGTGATGAACGTTATAGACTGTAGACCAATCCTAACCTGTTCAACGAAGCATAATATTTCACCTGTAATAATAAGGGGTTAGCTTTCAAGGACAGATGAAGGTTAGTTGGTTGTATCTGGTGGTTCTGTGATGGAGCGGCTCTTTTGGCCCCGCTGCGTCTCAGATGCAGAAATCTGTCCTGCTGGCACAGTTGTCAGCTGTGATCTGATGGCCGTGTCTCAGCTGCTGTGGGCTGGGCTTTTAATGGACGGGAGTGATCCTTAACACCCCCAACACACACACACGCACGCACACACACACGTTAAAAAAAGCAACACAACACTGCTGGTCGGGGCCTCGGTGACATCGCTCCCATTTGTTGGGATAATGTTTCATGTCCCTCAGTCAGGCATCGACCATCCAGGACTCAAACATACTGGAGTCTCCATCCTTTGGATTACAACAGGATTAATTTACTGAACAAACTCAGATGAGTTTCTAATCTCCCCTCATTTTGTCTCTTTCTCCTTTTTTTGTCTCTTCTTTAGCCAATGAGAAGATTGATGATATCAATGGGTGTCCCAAAAGCCGTTCTCAGATGGTAAGTGACCTCCAAACTTTGTTTCACTGTAAAAACACAAAATCTTACCAAGTATTTATGGTCTACTTTTTAGTCCAAATATCTCAGTGCACTTGAATGAAGACAAAACTCTTACAAGTAACTTTCAGGAACATATGGACTCTTTTGCAGCTTGAACTCACGTACGCAAGATCCCGCCTGCATCTCCATGCTGGAGGGCAAAAACCTGCTTGCTGTTTATGACTACCATTATTGGTTTTAGCTATTTAGTTGTGAATATAACACACTAAATCTTAAAAGTACACCTGAAATATAACAGAAAAAAGAACACAGTGCTTTGCTACTAATTGTCAAGACTACAACAACTGGATAAAAAGGTCAGGAAAAAGTTTTAATTAAGAAAGAAAATAGTGAAGGACAGGGAAGTAGTTGTAGTTGTGATATGCTAGCTTGACTATGACGACCTTAACATGTAGATGTGATGTGGAATGCTGTGTGTTTCATCTCAGTTAAAAAACAAAAATGCAACCAGAACACCAGCTCTGACAGGTCATCAGTAGATCAGGTGTTTAAATTAGCTAATCAACCACCGCTGTGTTTGATTAGCTAACAGCGGCGGCAGCTAATCAAACACAGCAATCACTTATTAATAATGGCTAAATAAACATCCAGCCTGAAAACATAAAACTGTAACGGACTGAGTGTTCTGTTCTTTATGTGGGAAATGTATGGGTGTTTTTTTGGTGTTGAATCCTGATACATTTGGTGGCGCTGTTGTGAGTTGCTATGGCAACGTGTCCGCGTGTGAAGCGTAGCCAACACTTGCTGAAAAGTTACTTTTAAGTTATTTTTGTCTCATTTCAAGTGGACTAAGATATTTGTATTAAAACTAGACCAGAAAAACTTGTTTTTTTGCAGTGTAGCAGTGTGTGTGAGTGCATCTGTGTGTAGTAACTCTCCCCTATGGAAGCTGCGGTGCAGAAATCCCTGTGAGTGATTGTAGATGGGGACCGAAAGTCCATTTATATTTACTTTTATGGTCTAGCGGGCTACCCTCTGTGAAACATCTGGCCCAGACTTCGGGCTGTTGGCTACCAGTTAAAAGCACCGCAGGTTTGGGTTTCAGACCCACTTATGCCTCATCTTGTTACACCAGTGAGGAGCAGCGGATTTTCTCAACGTTTAAGCGCCGTTTTCTGTTGTTGTTGTTGTTGTTGGGAAAAGAGCGGCGCATCCCAAGGCCGGCCCGCCCTCCGCTGTGTGTGATGGGCTGTAAATTGGGCCGGTGTGCCAGCTGAGCGGGGATATTTCTGGCCACCAGCCAGATTATTGAAGCCTTTCTAAGCACCAGAGAGACGCAGGGCGAGACAAGCACACCCAAATTTAACATCTGAGACAGAGGTGGAACCACAGCTGATCCCAAACAGGAGGCCCCAAACCGTGAGGGTACAGACGGCCCTCCTTTTACAGATCTTTGTCTGTTTTCATGTGTTTAAATCTTTTTTTCTCTCATGTTTTATTGCATATTCACGCAAGAGTAAATAAAATAAATAGCATGAGAATAAAATTTTATGACAACGCAGTCAAAATAAGATGACAATACAATTATAACATTACGAGAATAAAATTGCTTGAGATTAATATTACAAGATGAAAGCTATAATAATAAGAGGAAAAGTCTGAATATTTGGACAATAAAGTCATAATACTTGGCGAATAAACTTATAATATTCAAGGAAAAAACTCATAATATTTAGATTAATAAGGCAAAAAATTTAGAGAATAAAGTCATAATACTTGGAGAATAAAGTCATAATATTTAGAGCTTAAAATCATAATATTCAGAGAATACAGTTAGAATAAACCTATGATATTTAGAAATATAAAGCCATATGAGAATAAAGTAGAAATAATACAAAGATAAAGCTATAATAATATAAAAATAAAGTTGAACGAGAATAAGCTTTCACTGCATGCTTTGTTTTTTAATCTGAATTAAAGTTATTCTTTGTTTCTTCCTTTTGCCCTTAGCATTACAAAAATAGCTCCACTTTACAGAAGATCATCACAAGAGAGTTTAAAAACACATTTCATCTTGGATATTCATAGACGGTGTGTTTAATTTATGGTGGCTAGCTTTGAATGATCCTTTATGTTCTGAGCTACGGCGAGTTTTATTGGATCTCTGGGCGTAATCTCAGCAGCTTCGTCAGCTTTGAAGGAACCGCGGCGCCATGAAGGGCAGGTGCAACCGCAGTCATTATGCAAATATCTGCTTTGTGTTTGTAGCACCGTCAAAACAAACACACTCAGGTTTGTGGAGTTTGTTTGACAGCTGGGTTGGAGAAACTCCACTTTATACTCCCAGAGCTTCCAGTGCTGCTGCCAATTACCAACACTTAGCTTAACCCGGGCCTCTGAATGTAAAAAACAACAAAAAGCATCATCTGCAAAAACACAAAATATTACCAAGCAGCTGTGGCCTAGTTTCTAGTGCAAATATCTAAATATCTAAGGCCTGCCACTATATAAATTATCCCAGAAGTTATTGCAATGTTATAATGATAATGACATAACATTCTCAAAGATCAATAAACTTTAGATTCTAGTAAACATTTAACACTGGAACTGGAAGACAGTTCAAGTATCAAAAATAAATGAACAAAACAACAGAAACAACAAATAAAATTAATTATGAAGTCTCAGTAAATAAAACTGCCCTTCAAATAAACAGCTATTTGAGACCAAAACTTTGGTCTTTACATCTATGGTAGAAAGAGAGAAAATTAAAAAAAAAAAATTTATTCATCATGCTATTGATTTATTGGTTATTGCACAGGCCTACAAATATATAAATCCACAGGAAATTAGACAAAAGTAATTCATAAGTACCTTTTCAGCACCATATAGTTTACTGCCAGATTACTTCACTTATAACATCAGAAAATGTGATGTTATAGATTATTTCATATCATATCTTAGTACACTTGAGGTAAGACAAAACTAAGTCATTTTTCAGAGATTTTTAAGTAAATAATTCCTTAATTTTGATAAAAACATACATTTTCCATTCCACTTATAAAATTTCTAGTTATAAATGAAATAATCTGTCAGTGGAACAAGTTCTTTTTCGTAAATTTGAAGGAGTTATTAACTCAAACAAGCTCTTCTATCTTCCTGGAAAGTAGCGTTTAGGTTAGTTTTGTCTTATTTCCAGTGTACTAATATATTAGAAATTAGAGCTAAAATACCTGGTTAGATTTAGTGTTTTTGCAGTTTTCAGAAGGAGCTTCTGTGTTTACAGCTGTCTCGGACCCCATGGCCTGGTCAGTGCTGAACCACCCAGTTTTAGTTTTATTTTGTCGTTTGTTGGTTTAGTCCAGATTAATGGTGTGAACTTCACACTGAGCTGTGAAAACCACACAGGATGCCAGTAAAACACGGGTAAAACCTGTTCCAGTTTTTAAAGTGATCCGGATGACAATCAGAAAGAGTTTTGCTTGTTTTCTGATTGCTAGTAGCATGTTTGCTAGCCTGTAGTTTTTCCCTGCTGCTGTCAGAACGGTGAGAGTTGAAATGGGAGACTGACAGCTATACCTGGGTGGAAACCAGCAGGGCCGGGTATTTAATGGGGTTTCCTGCTTGTGTGTACTTGTTAAAATCTCAACTGACATTAAGGCTTTCCTGTGCAGAGATTTACCCCTCCAGGTTTCACTCTGAAAGTCAGTTTGAATTTAAATCGACACTGGGCAAGATTTCATTTGCTTTTCCTTTTTCATGACGGGTGAGTGTTGTTTTCTAGACTGTTAAGCTTTGATTTAAAACGCGTGTGAGCTGCTTGGCACGTGTTTTAGAAACAGTCTTTTCATATTTTATTCTGTTTGTGACAAAACTGTAAGCAGTTTTTTCTGGAAAAGTTAGAAAAATATAAAAAAATTGTGTGACAATTTGTTTCCACATTTTGGCATTGATTTAAAAAGAGACAGTTGGCATTTAAATCACCTTCAGGCACAGGAACTTGCAACCGTTTTTTTTTTTTTTTAGATCCAACACATGCAGTTCACAAAACTGTGTGAACTGCATGTTCACACAGTTTTACAGGTGCAAAAGCTGGAGAAAAAGTTTCCAGAGCAAATATCTTATTACACTTAAAACAAGAAAAAGGCTGTGTTCACACTGCAGCCTGAAGTGACCCAATTCCAATTTTTTTGACAAATCTGATTTTTTTTGCCGGGGCCGTTCACTTTGCCAACCATATGCGACCTGCATGTGTTCTGCAGTGTGAACGGGCAAACGACCTGAAAGTGTCCCGCATGCGCAGTAGAGGGCACAATAGCGTCAGCGTTTTCAGTGTTCTGCCAACCGCCATAAAAAGAAGAAGTGCTTAGTATTTGAGGAAGTAAACATGGATGCTAACGGTGGAGCATAGCTTCCACATTTGAAGTTGTTGTCCGACCGGAGCAGCATATTAACAACTTAATCCTCATATAGTCCGTCATAGATTTGTTGAGTATTAGTGACGATCAGATCGGATGAATGCGACCTGGCCGTTAGGCCGCATTTGGATCAGATACGTATCGGATATCCAAGTGACCTGGGTCGCATTCAAAAAGAATCCGAGCTGTGTTATTCAGACCGTCATGAAAAGATCGGATACATATAGCACTACGTTAAAGAAATCGGAATTGGGCCACTTCAGGCTGCAGTGTGAATGCAGCCAAAGCTAACTTAAAAGTAACTTTCAGCAAGATATAGAGATAAAGAGTTATTTGTTTTAAGTAAATAATTCATTTAGGTTTTTAAGGGAAATAATCTTCCAGTGAATGTAGTACTTTATCATCAATTTTAAGTGATTATTGACTTAAAACAAGCTCCTATTTTTGCTGAAAAATTACTCAAGTTAGCTACTTCTTAATTCAAGTGTACTGATATATTTGCACTAAAATAGACTGAAAATCTTGAAATCTTGGTAAGATTTTGTTTCTTGCAGTATGGGTACGATCCAGAGTTAAAGGTGTACCAGTCTGAATTTTCTAGTCAAACTTTCACTTCGACTCTATTTTCTCCTCCATAATTATAAAATAGGAAGATATACGTGTCAAAAAGTTAATTTTATTTTTCTTTGTCTTCCTGGATTGAGCCGTCAAAAATTACCTGGTTCAATTGGAGGTCAAAGTTGCAACATTTGTTACATTTTCAGCTGCTGCTCTGCGTCCAACAATTTGAAAAATCTGTTCCCCTCTTCACCTGTGGGGGCACTGCAGCATAAACCACTGAAGGAAACAACACGACTTGCTTCTTCGCAAAATGTAAAGAAAAATGGAGTAACATCAGATTTAATGGTTGTAGGATTTCTCTTTTGTTTTTGGTAAAAGACAACAAGTCATTTGTCCTGCTAGCGCTATGCTAACTCGTTTGTTTTGGCTGTATTTACCCAGAATGCCCTGCGTTATTGACTTATATGCTAGTACTTTTTTTTTAATCAATATTGAGAAATTACTGACTTAACCAAGCTTCTGTATTTTGCTGAAAAGTTACTTGCAAGTTAGTTTTGCCTTATTCCAAATGTATTAAGATATTCACACTAAAATTAGATTGAAAATACTTGATAAGATTTTGTTTTTGCAGTATAAAAATCAATCTTATTCCAATCAACAGTTGATTTATTTCTGCATTATTTTTGTGGCTGTTAAGAGTTTTTCATTGGATATGGAGAATGTAAATGATATAACTACATAAATATTTTATATAAATTTACAAAACTGTTAGTGTCAACAAAAACAACGGCCAAAGATTGTTTGAGAATTAACAATTTAGAGTATGTAAGAAAAAAAGAGCGTTTCAGTGGAGAGTGCGTGGGAAAATCCCAAGTTTAGTCACCAGGCCAGAGCTGGGATGATCACATGCTGAACCGATAAGAGAAGAGTAACTTTAGTTTCTGTTGCAAAGCAACAAAGATGAGAAAAAGTGAATCATTTGCTGCGTTTTCTGATCTCTGGGAAAAAAAAATGGCGCACCTGCAGCAGTGGGTGAAATAACAGGCTGTGAACGGAGAAAACTTCCCTTGTTTGACCCTGGGCTTTGGTTTTCTCCATGCAGTGAAAAAGAGCATTGCCACTGGCTGCTGATGCACTCAGTGTTCCTGTTTTTTAGCAGAAAGTCATCTGCAGCTGATCAGCAGCGCAGACAGAGTTTCCCTCCAGGAACCTGGGAAAAGTGTGGCCTTTAAAAATAAAGGCATTAGTTCAGGCATGTTCTAAAAACGAAACGGGAACTGTTCATTGAAGATAAAACGATAGTATAACAGGCAACGATAAATTTTAACAGGTAGAGAAATTATGTTATGTCTTAATTAGGTAAATAAAACAGAAATAGTGAGTTTGAGATCTATCTGTGGCTTCCATTATAATCTCATTTCGCAAACTAAGATTTTAAAAACACAAAATCTTACCCAGTATTTTTGGTCTAGTTTCTAGTGCAAATATCTCAGTTCAGTTGAAATGAGACAAAACTAACCTACTGGTAACTTTTCAGCAAGATATAAGGGCTCATTTTAGTTAATAATCACTTAAAATTGATGATAAAGTTCTAGTTCCACTGGCAGATTATTTCACTTTTAACGTGGAAAAAATTTCTTGTTGTAAGTGAAATGATCTGCCAGTAGAGCTGGCACTTTTTCAGCAATTTTAATGAACTATTGACACAAAACAAGATGATGAATCTTCCTGAAAGTTATTTTTCAGTTAGTTTTGTGTTATTGCACCTGTACTGATATATTTATTCTAAAAATTAAACCAAAAATACTTATTTTTTACAATGTGCAGTTTACAGATCAACATCTGGCTTCAGTGCAGTTCTGTATTATTTAGCATTAGCAACAATTTTTTTGCTGCGTATGGAAACCTTTTTGTTTACATTAGTGGTAGTCAGATTGTAATGTAGATCTCACGTGTCAAAGGTTTATAAAATTGAGCTGGGAAATTGATAAGCAACCATTAAAATGTCAAAAATCAGTAATAAATCACAGTTATTGTTACGTTATATGGGGAAACAGGAAGCTATGTAGCTTTAGCTTAGCTTAAAAAGAATGAAATTTAGTGCAAAACATCAGTTTAAGTCACAAACGGTAGCTATAAGCCATCAAAATCCTGCTCTTGCAAAAAGAGAAGAGTACTCCCTACCTCTCTTCCTCTTTCTTTGTCTCTCTCTCTCTCACACACATACACGCACCCACACACACACACACACGCAATAGCAGCCCTGTGATGGTTGGAAGTGTTTGTTCAGTTGTTGGCCGGACGGCCCAGTGCGGGTGTCAGGAACCGGAGCAGGCGGCGACCGACGGCGGAGCCGCGGCGAGAAGTCGGGCCTCAGACACGCGTCTGACGCTGGAAACTTCTGACTTGTTTAGAGGTATTTTCAGATAAGGAGGTTTTATTCTGGATTTTCTAGATTTAACAGCCACAGTTTGCAGCATTTTCAGCACAGAGCGCGTTTTCTCATAAGCTGAAGAAGAATTGTATCTATAAAATAATGATCCTCATTAAGGATTTTTGGTGTGGTTTTGGGAAGAGTTCCTCATAAGGTTGTAGTCTCAAAAAGTATTAGTGATTCTTTAACTAGTGGTTTAGTCCGGAGGAGCGATGATTCAGAGAAACTTTGGCATTTTAATATGGTTTCATTACGGCTGGTTTTAACTTCTCACATTGTAACGACTGAAAATCAGTAGCAAACAGCCGTGGAAAAAAATATTGATCTCAGAATTCTGACTATTTTTCTCAGAATTTTGATGTTTTTCTCCAAATTTTGATTTAACCTGAGAATTTGGACATTTTTCTCAGAAATTTGACTGTCATTTCAGAATTGTGATGTTTTCCTCAGAATTTTTACTTTGATCAGAATTTTGATGTTTTTATCTGGATTTTGACATTTTTCTCAGAATTCTGACGTTATTCTCAGAAGAAGTTTGATGTTTTTCTCAGAATGTTTGATTTAATCTCAGAATTCTGACGTTAATCTCTGAATTATGACCAAAATCTTCGGAGATCAAACCTCAGAAGCCTGAGACTGAAGTCAGAAATGTATATATATATATATATATTTTTTTTTTTTTGTTAAGTTCAATCCTCTTTAGTTCTTATCTTATGTGGACTCTGAAATTTGAGCCACTTAAATACGAGTTTTGCTGCAGATTTGGACCTCTGAACAAAGTTTCCGTGTTTGCTGTGCGTTCTTCTTCCTGGAGGTTTAAAATAGCACGAGGTTTCAGTGTTTTACCCCCCAGAGAGGCGTGGCTGGGTACATCTCAGCAGGACAGGCCTGGCATTTATGACGAGACTCTCTGAAGGTGACTGCTATTCAGACTGCAGCTGTAACAGAGAAAGTGGCAGTGAGAGTAGTTCAGTCACCAAAGCGAGGTTTCAGATTCAGGGTATTAAAGAAAAACCTGGTTAGAGCGGCGTTTCAAAGAGGGTTATTTTTGGGTAGTTGTGGTATTCAAAGAAGGTCATAGTCCCCATTCTTGCCCTACTTGTACGCTACGCCGTGTCATCTAGAAGGACAGCATATGTCCGCTATACTGACAGCTGTTTCTCAGATCAGAGATCACAGATATGTTAGCAGGGGAGTTTTGACTCAGTCAGTTGACCTGTTCATACGCCAAAATAGCACAAAAAGGCTTTGGAGGTTTAATTTAACAGGAGTTAACAGGAGTTAAATTAAAATATATTTAATGACTGGACAATAAATCAATTATGTGTGTGTATATATATATATATATATATATATATATATATATATGCATAAATATAAATCTTTAAAACTGGGTCTTGGTGTAAGAGAGAGGGTATTATTCACTAGGGCAAAATTTCTTTAACACGTAATCAAAAAATAAAACCGACAATCTGTTCGATAGGAAATGTTCCTAACCACCGGAGTAAAGGCCATGTGAATCAATGTGGGCTTTTCAGCAAAGTGAAAACACAATGCAATCATTTGCAAATCATTTTTATTTCAGAGTGGCCGAATCCAACCATATGACAACGATACAGCACATATTTAGGAGTTAAGTCATATATAAAGTTCTTGTTCCTTTATGGGGTCTGATGAACTTTGCTGCGCTGTAATGCTGATGATTACAGGCTACAGGTGTTTTGAAACAGAACATTTATTTTCGACACTCCACTACCGGTGTCTGTGAGTCATTTGAATCTCTGATGTAGTCGTCGGATTCAAAACAGCGATGCTGCGAACGGCATCAGGTAGATTTTACAATCAAAGCTAGAAGAGCATTTCAGTGAGTTCAGTGAAGTTGGCATTGATTCAAACCGATCTTGTACTTTGTAAAATTTTTAATCATTCAAACTAAATGAATCACAGTTTCTACAATTGCCCAAAAACGGCTATAAAAATGGTTCTTTTTTTTTTTTTGCGGGCAGTACCTATGAGTTCACCATCAGGTGCTGGTTGTTTTATTTTGATTTTAATATTTGCTTGATTTAATCTGGTCAAATTTTGTACAAACTTGGCTTACAATAATTAATGAAAAGCAATTTCCTGAGTTCTAGTTGTGAGCAATCAAACCGAGAGGACGTTTTAAATTTGGTCAGAAAGTAATAATAAAACTAAAATACTCATGATAACACTGGGTTATGCACAAATTGAAAGATTCATATTTACATATTGCTTTTCGGCTGTGTGAATCCAAACTGGTCACGGAACCTGGCTTCAAAGATCAACACTGGTTTGAGTCTAACAAAGCCTTGAAAAACAGTCTTGCATTAGGGTGGAATTACTTACACCTACTGCTCAGTTTGAGAGTGGTCAGGCTATACACGGTTGGGTCACCAGAAGTTTAGGTCGCCGTGCCAGCAGACCAGGCAGTGTCATAGAAATTAAAATCAGGGCAGTCTGACGGACTGAGGGTTAGCTGGCGGAAAAGAGATCTGGATTAAAACTTCAGAGTGGAACATGCAGGTGCAATACGACGACGACGACAATCGTACGTTGTCGGGTTGACAACGTGATAGACATTCTGTAAATCAGCATTATCGGGAGAAAAATACCGTTTTCTTTTTATTGCCAAGTGAGTATTTAGCTAAACGCTTTCGCTCACTGCTTCCAGATCTGCAGCATGGATGACACATTCAGAGATCGATTACCAACAAACAGTCTTACAGTCGGCCCTGATAACAGGGTGTTCACTTCTTCACTAAATTAGGCAAATCATCTCACTACCGTCTAATTGACCACTGCGTTACGCTGGTTTATTATTGCTGTTGAGGATATACACTTTATGAAAGGAGTTTTAGATTTACGATCAATTAAACGAAGTGAGAACGAGGAAAACATGTTCAGTTCAATCAACTCATGACACAAAAATCATGCAAAGTTCAATCATCCTAAATCACCTCCCTGTTGAACACAGAATAAAAATGTCACTTTAAGGGTTTCCATTCGTAATATTAAAAAAAATATATTTAAGCCAAAATAATTCAAATCTACGTGAACAAAACTAAAAATACAAAACGAAAAAAAAAAAAAACAATCCTTTTTTGCTTTTCAGTGAAAGAGCATAAAAAGCAAGACGTTGAATTGTTTTTGCTTTACCATCTTGAATTTTCACAGCATATCTCTAGTAAAACAAGTATTGTCAGTGCACCCAGAGGTGCTAACTTTACTCCTGAGACAGTGCCTGTCCTTGATGATGCTGGAATACAGTGTGAGGAAGCTCAAAAATAACCCATTCTGACTCAGTCAACCAGCAGCAGCGGGGTCTGGCATGCTTTAGAGTGGATTATATTCTAACTATGCCCACGATGGAACAGTTCTCAAATGTCTCATTGTGTGGAGTATGACACTGTAATGGACATGACCGTTTTTTTGTTGTTTTTTTTTTATTCATTTTGAAGACTGTTTGTTCAAAGAACAACCAGATCCCAAATAAGCCTGGAAAGTCTTTGGGAGAGCATGCCAGGCTGCTGGATCTCCATGCAAGTCATCAGAACCGTGCTCTTTTGTAAAGGAAGTAGCTTTTTGTTTTTACTGGAACCCAGCCGCAGGCGCTGGACCTCAGCAGAGTCCCCCAAGAGTCCTGAATCTCTGCAAAAGGCTACCTTCCTTTGAGCCCAGACAACCTGCGGAGGAGAGGGAGGGGGCGGGGGTGAAAAGGTCAGCTTTTAAAAAGTCTAAATAAATAAAACAAAAATATTAATTTTGATTATGTGTAAGTTTTTGGTTTAGAAACTTACTTTTTCAATAAGACATCTCTGTAGGAGGCAGCCTCCACTAGCACCCAGTGGGAGGCCCGTTTCCCCATATCTTTGCTTCCTCGGTCACACCGCGTCATTCCAGGTATCCCTCAAACACGTCTAGCTCCGGGTCTGTGTCATAAGGTACGGAGGCCGGGTCGGACAGCACTCCCAGGTCCACCAGCGCCTGGTCCATGTCCTCGGGCAGGAACACTATTCCCACATTTAGGACAATGTACTCCATCAGAAAAGCATAGTAGAGTATGAGGACGTTCACAAAAAACAGACCCAAATAAAACATATATGGGAGCTCGTCCAAAAGCAATTCCACCGAATCTAGCTGGGCATAAACCGAGCGTGTCATAGAAAACACAGACAGCCGCGGTCTGGCGTGAGCAGGGCTTGATTCGGGCTCGGTCGGTGGTGGCTATCGTGGGCAATCGGTCTGAGTTAATGGGACAGGCGCATCCATTTCGGCTCGGCCCGACTTGCAGTGGCAACCGAGGAAGCTTTGCGGTTTTCAGCTGTTTATCTGTACGGGCCTGAAGAAAATAAGAAAAAAGCGAGCAGAGTAAACGGCGATACGCTCATTGCTAATAATAACTCAAGGACAGTGTTCAAAAATCGTTCTAGCTTGCTCGACGCATTCTCCACATTGGTTTTCTGGGGGTTGCCGAATTCACGCCATGCCAGCTGGCCACAGCTAAAAACAGTTGCATCCAAGGTTAGCCAAAATAAACTCGAATATTTGTATTTATGACGGTCTTGGTGTACTCCTGGTCTTGGTGCACTCCGAGAAAACGAAACGGGTAATCAAAAACAGATATTTTTAACGATGTTCCCAAAGCTAAATGTCCCAGAACGCTTATGCCAACTACATCAAAACACAGACTAACGCGAAGCGAAGTCGAAACCCTGGACATTTGATTGGCTCGCTAATTAGCTGTCTTTACAGTGATTGGCTATTAGAGATGTCAGTCAGTGTAGAAGGTCGAAATGAAGAATAATCGTCGCATGAAATAAGCATCAATACCAACAGGACAACTTGTAGTTCCTTCCAGAAAGACACCGCATTGGCCCGTATAAACGACACGCGAACAAGTCCGCCGTATTGGGAGTGGCGGGTTCGCTTCGGAAACCAAGTTTGACTGGGAACTGTTTTTTTTTTTTTAATGTAAGAAGAATAATGCTTTTGTACTTTAATACAAAAATACGGAAAAATTTAGAATTACATACATTATAAAAATTTATTAGAATTGTTGAAACACTAGTATACTATTCTTATCTTCGTTCTTTTTAAATTTTAAGTAAATATGTGTATATTCGCATGTAAATTCAGGCACGCTTTTATTTGTTTTTATTTTCACTTTTGTTGTGTACGAAAGTGAACGTAAACTTCTGTGTTTTTGCTCGGATTTCAGCCATACTTCAATTGGTTTCCAAGGCGACCTGCCACGCACAATATGACAGACGCCATGATTGGTCGATGAGAACACCAACTCCCAGAATACCCCATATTGTAAACCCATTACACGGTGCCCCCCTCGGCGCTACCGTCTCCGCCCATCTCCCTCCGTTTGCTAAGGAGGTATCGGAACAGGGGAAAGTGGGTGCTATGGGTAAACGCAGTCCCTAACATTCGCAAATTAGCGAAACTATCAGGACAGCAGGTATATTAAAAACCGCAACCATGTTCGGCCGGTCACGGAGTTGGGTTGGAGGACAGAGTAAAACGAAAAATATCCACTCCTTGGACCATTTGAAGTGAGTAGATAACGTAACGTAGGCTAATGCTAGCTCATAGTCACAGCTTTGAAATGACGTTAATATTGCTTTATTCATCAGCTGTTTGAATAATAGAGGTACCGTTAGCAGTTCTGTATCGAGTTGGATAGCAGTAAAGCTAGCTGTGACTGCTTTATCGTTTGTGTAATAAAATTGTAAAATAAAATGCTAGCTAGCATGCCGCTAACCTTATCTGATGCTTGTGGTTGTAGTCAATAAACAAGTTTAACACGATTTTAGATTATAGCAAAACATGCACTTGCTGACCTATGACGTTCGAACAGGTGATCTAGAGAATCCGTCCACGGAACAGATTGACCTGGCAGGAGAGTGCAGCGAGTTACTAGGGTTACCAGTGTATGTTATGAACAGGTGTGCTAAACTTCACATGATAGTTTTTTTTTCAACAGGTGCCTCAAATTAGGAGGAAGATTGGATGTTGATTGCGTTGGACGCAACCCGGAGTTTAATATGAGCGCCGTTAGGGTTCCTTTGGAGGCCATAAACACTACATTGTACTGAAGCATAATATCTAATGGACAAATTCATCTCATTCCACTAAAGGAAGTGCTTGTTAAAATGATTTATTAGTCATTTTTTCCTCATAGGTGTCTCAGTATTCCTGACGGACTGTGCTTTTGCATTTTATGGAGCATTGTACCCTGACAAAATAACAGTGTTTACCAAAAAAATATGGAGTATATTCAAATCTCTTATGAATTATTAAAAGCACCAAATTGTCCAACAGCTGTTCAATTAATATTGTGTGATCAATATATTGATAATTAAAGTTATGTTTATCTAGCACCATTATCAAACTCTGTATTGAGACATAGCTTGAAGCAGAAATATAGACTATGTTTAGTAGCAATGTTCAAGTTGTTTTTTTTTTTTTACCTTATTAACTGCACTTTATTAACAGTGTTATCTTAACAGTAGCACTCTAGATAGTGATATGGTGATTATCCATATCCATTACCCTCTATATTTTTGTTGACCAGTGCTGGTCAAATTTATTGTTGTTGTTTTTTTTTTTTTGTTTTTTTTTTAAGTGACGACAAACTCTTTAACTGGCTGGTTGTGCACATCAACATGTGAGCGAGGGGAAAGTGTTGCTTTAGTGTAGTTCCACCCTCCGAACTCTGTTTATTCTGGTGTGTTTCAGCAAGTGCATTTCACCGAAAAGACCTGACAAAGTGTTTATTCTTTGCTTCTGTCATTTGTTCACATCTCTCTGCCAGATACATGTACCATATTCTCACCAAAAACACAACGGTAACGGATCACAACCGAAACCTGCTCGTCGAGACCATCCGCTCCATCACAGAGATCCTCATTTGGGGGGATCAGAATGACAGCTCTGTGTTTGAGTAAGTCCCCGACCAAGCCCTTATTTTATCCCTGCTGAATACGCAGTGACGAATGGCATTGTTTTGAAGGTCTTTCGTGGCACTTCATAACTTAAGATGTCGGAGAAATTGTAAATGTAAGCCGTTCTAATCATTGTAACCAAAATGGTGTATGCAAAATGGCATGAAAAAAGGAAAATGGTTGCCATTATGATAAGAGTTCAAGGAAAAAAGGCTTACCTCAACCGTTTTAAAACCCGACTAGTGAATTATGTCAGGGATTTCCTGGCAGCTAATGTTGCTACACCGAAAGCCTGTTGTGTTAACAAGAACAGGCTTTCAGACAAGGACACCCTAAAGAGCTACTTAGGTTGTTGCAAGGCTACGTAGTTGAAAGCAAATGTTTACACACACAACATGGACGTCTTTTTTTTCTCAGTTTCTGACGTTTAAATCAGACCAAACTTCTTTTATTTTAAGTTACTTAGAAATAATTTTGGTAATTTTGTTTGCTAAATACCACAATAAGGAGAGAAATAATGTGTTACTGTGTTTGCCACCTCAGTACTCCTCTGTTGGGAGGCTTAAAAGCGAACTCTTTTTTTTTCTTCCAAATGTAACAATGGTCTTTATGCCCAAACGGTTCCACTTTAGTGGAGCTGCCAGAATGCTTCAGCAGTTTTATTCTTTTGACTGATAACTTGTAGTCAGAAACATGAGTTGCTTTGCTTCTCTTCTCTCCAAGCTTTTTCTTGGAGAAGAACATGTTTGTCTTCTTCTTGAACATCCTGCGTCAGAAGTCTGGTCGCTACGTCTGTGTCCAGCTGCTTCAGACCCTCAACATACTGTTTGAAAACATCAGCCATGAGACTTCATTATGTAAGTACGAACACTAAATACATGACATTTACGTTGCTATTACAGGTCTCTTGCTAAGAAACAGAGTGTGAGCTGCAGCCTATTAATCTTCACTGGTAGGTTTGGTGATCTTTAGGTTTGTAAAGAGAAACTACTGGTTATGCAATTGTTAGCTCTTAATGTATTTATCTGATTTTAAGTTCTCTTCTGTGTGCAGATTATCTGCTGTCGAACAACCACGTCAACTCCATCATCGTCCACAAGTTTGACTTTTCAGATGAAGAGATAATGGCTTACTATATTTCCTTCCTCAAGACTCTGTCTCTCAAGCTGAACAACCACACTGTGCACTTCTTCTACAACGAGGTGAGGCCTCACTGGGGTGGGTGCATGTGAGAATATGAAGATGGACAGGATAGTGAAATGTTTGCTTAGTGGCAACCATTTCTGACATGCCGTTTGCATTAGAGTCAAGAAGAAAGGGAGCTTGAAGAGGACTTTAATAAGGGAGAAAATAACAGAACTCTATTAGTTGTTGCAGTAGTTTTAAACTAGTAGCTCATTTGACGAATGCTTATTTTACTATCTCTAAACTGCAATAAATTTATTGTAAAGACACATTTTTCAAATGTAACAAGAACTCAACAACAAGCCTGTTTTTTTTCCTTTAAAACAAATCTTTCTCTAGAACTTATTTAGTAAATTTGGTCCTTACTTGCCTGTGTGGATTTAATGGATGTCAACTCTAAAACATAAACTCAACACCTGACCTGTTAGTGATGATGTCACCTTTTCCACAGTACCTTTCTATTTGTGTACACTGGGGAACGTTGTTGGTGTACTGTCAATGGTAGCCGTGCTCCTGAAACCAAAACCATTTTGAAGCTTTTGTAACGTTAGTGACAGCTACTTTGTATTATTTCTTTTTCTACATTTCTTTGTATTTTTTATGTTGCTTTTTGGCTTATTTTGTGTAATTCACAACGACAGTAAAATGAGCGCTTTAGAAATGCATAAAATGTGGTTATAGAAAGTTCAGGTTTTCTACCTTGCTGCTGTTTTATAATTTTACCTTTTCCTGCCATGGTAAGATGAACTACAGCAGTCATTTTTTGAGTTTTGTTTTTCACCTCCAGGTGGCGCCATTGGACAGCTCCTTTCAGCTTGAGTCCAAGTTGGGTTTTTGCAGCTTGATTACAAGCTGCTGGTTTGGTTTCAGGATCAGTTTGCTTCATTTGCTGAAGCCTCTGAGTGACTGCTGAAGTTTCTGCTCTAGTTGCACAGAGGCCTCAGGAAGTGAGGAACAGGAGAGTGAAGGAGCAGGCACGGACACAGAGAGATGGCATTAAGAGTCAATACTATGTTTATAGAATATAAAAACATTATAGAGGAAGTAAGATTATGTGTGTGTCCTTAATTTAAGTCATGAAATAGTGTTTGAGTTCATCTAAAGCCTTAAACACCAGACAATTTTACATCCATTTCACTTTAATTGATCCACTTGCTTTTCTGTTGAAAATATTGTCTGAATTTTTAAGAACCTTTCTAGAATACTTTCCTAGTTACATCAGTCACAGAGCTAAACTTCTTCTCTTAATAGTCAATAAAGGTCAGCATTTTTGCCCAGCTGCCTTCTTAATCTCTCTGCTGTCATGTACAGCCTGAGCGTGGCTGTGTGAAGCCTTGCTCACCGGCGCCTCCTCTCTGTCTCCCATACACAGCACACTAATGACTTTGCCCTGTACACCGAAGCCATTAAGTTTTTCAACCACCCAGAAAGCATGGTTCGCATCGCAGTTCGCACCATCACACTCAACGTCTACAAAGGTGAGTGCCGGGCTCATGCATGCCAACACGCAGTCAGACATGTCCTCAAACGCAGAGGATTCTGGGACAGCCGACAGCCTTTCCTCTGTGCTTCCTCCTCCTTTCTGCCGTTTCTTCCTGTGCATGAGCATGAGTAGCAGGTGGCATTAATGTGTGCGCTCGGCTGGGTTTTTTACTAGAAAAGTTGTCTTATTTTTGGTTAAATCCTAATTTTCTTATCATTTGGCAATCACAAAATCACTGCTTCCACGATCTACTTGTTAGTTCTGAGAACAAAAAACAACTTCTCAGCTCCTGTGAATCTGATGAAATGCTGGACATTGCACTGCAGGTCATATAAGATGGACACTGTGCAGCTCAGCATCAGCTTTTCTCAAGAGCTTTCCAGAAACTTCCCACAATGTGACACCCTTCAACTTTATGTGCTTCTCTGAGCTTCTCTGGGGACTGGCCTGCTGTTTATCATTCTGAAGGGCAAAACCTTTTCCTGTCATGCTCAGCTTCCTGTTTACTCCAGATGAATTTTGTGCAACAGCGTTTGTTTCAATTACTGTCATGGGATACGTTTGTTGAATGTTTCACTTTGTACCCTGCCACTTCTTCTTCTTGCATCATCCACGACATTTTGATTCTGTAACTTTCAACATTTAGTCCGGGCAACTCATTCTCTTCCTTTAGATGATCTGAAGTCATATTTCATGTAACATTGTAGTCAGTTGAATTTATTGCTTGTCTAGTTAAAAGCTATGATATAACAAGGAATCTCTCAAGTGGAAGAATCAATTTTTTGCAACAACTCCGCTGCAGTATTTTTGTTTGACATGGCATCACGCCAAGAGTTGGTGACACTAAGTCTAGCAAGTCAAGGAGAAGCTATAAAATTCTTAGCCTCGCCCTAAGAATTGGGCGAGGCTAACTAATAACAATGGTTATTGTTCTTTAGTTAACTGTAACTAATTGACGCTTCCTGTTGATTCCTTGTCCATGCACTGCAACAAATGACCACCTGGAGAAACAAGTTTGTCACCAATCTCATTACAGCAGCATAAAATGCATTTTATTAGGAGTTTATGTGATGGACGAACACGTGCGTCAAATGGAACGATGCGTGGTTTTCAAAATCCGAAAAGTGTGGCATGTGATTGTAGTCCCCAACTTCACTATGAAACTACTAAATAAAGTTTACTGCCACCAGTTACCATCAGAAGTTCTTAAGCAAAGCCAATTCGTGTGCAATTAAATCTATACAACTCAGGTCGGGGAAGACTTTCACCGGAAAACGTTTGTTGTTTAATTCTTTTACCTTTTAGGGAATTGTGACAATTATAGTGAACAGTTTAACACAAGTCACCGATGAAAAAACTGTCGAGTGGCAGAAAATAAATTTCATTAGTCTGAGCATTTGGTCTGCAATGTTTAAACAGAGTTGTGGCAGCTTCATATTGAGGGAATACTTTTCTTCAGCAAGGCCGGGAAGGTTGGTCAAAGTAGATGCAGGACAAGCCTGAAGAAACTCTGTATAGAGGCTGGGGAAAAAAAAAAAACATGTTTTGGAGACTTGATGAGTTTACTGTCCTGCAGGACAACAATTGGTAACATACAGCCAGAATTACAGTGAGGCTTTTTAAATCAAATCATTTGTGTTTTTGAATGTTCAGGTAAGTCAGAGCCCAGACTATTTCATTTACTCCACAGTGAAGCACCACTTTACGTTTGTCTGTCACATAAACACCCAATAAAATACATTGAAGTTTGTTGTAACAAGAAGTGGCCAGCTGATGAGATTGAGGTTTTATTGGTGAAATATTATCAGTAAAAAAAAAAAAAAAAAAAAAAAAAAAACAGGTTGAAAGAAGGTTTAACAGCTATTATTAAAAATGAATACTACTTTTCCAAGTGTGGCGTTGTTTGCAGTTTGTCAGAATGACTGTGGGATCACTTCCCTGCCTCCACCCGTCCACAGCCGCCCCTTTACTCACATTAACCCTGTGTCTGTTTCCCCCCTCTCCAATCACTCCTGCTCTTCCTCTCCTTGTCTCTCCTTCTCCTCTTTCTTCTACGCGTCCCATCTGCCTAACTGCAGTGTCATGTAAGTTGGTTCCATTCATTCAGTCTTTTTTAGAACTGGGTACCAGCACCTACCTGAGCTGATTAAGCACGGTTAATCCGACTCTGCTACAAACACAGAGCAGCTCTACATTAAAAATTCAACTTGTTCTTAGTGGAAATCTGTACATGGAATATCCTTTTTCTTGGTCAAATGTGAAGTATTTTTTTACAGCTAAATCAGCTCTAGTTGCTCTTACCAAGTCCTGCTTCTTAATGGTGTATTTGTTTCAAATAAATGGGTAGATTTGCCTAGAAATCATTATTCATGTATCACTCACCTGCATACATGCAGAAAACCCTGCATGCCACTTTAATTGTTCTCCTTGGCCTAATTTGCTAAAAAGCCTGAAATTTTCTAGAGGGTCACTTATCTTAATGGTGGTGGATGTTGGAGCTTTAAAAAAATATTTTCCCATTTGGATTTCAGGTGGTTCAGAGAACTTTATAAAACGTTAATGTTTAATTTTTCAGAGTTACTCCAGTAGGTCAAGGGGAAAATGACGTTTTCTCGTTCCATAAACTGTCGAGGCATACAAGGTTTTGTACCTGGGATGCACAGTGCTGTCTTCATAACTTGGTGTCATCCAATAAACTCTTAAAAATAATAACGATAGCTAATATGGGCAGATAAATTAAAATTTGGTCAGGTTATGGCTAATGTTAGGTTTGTGAGAGGGTTCACTATCAAAGTGGGATTTAGTTAGCTCTAGGAATGGGCTGGTGTGAGATTCATTATGAAGTGTAAATACCACAAATTGTAGTACCAATGTTACAAAAAAATAAAAAAATATTATATGTTATTATATTTAATTCAAAGCAAACAAATGTTATGCTAAAAGACAATGTTTTTTATTAGTTCTGTGTTATTTTGATACATAGGCTTAAGCAAAATTGTAGTACAAATATTTGCCAAATTCAAGAAAAGTTTGGAATCCTGTTTATCATTCTGCTCTTTGTAGAGTATAAGACGTAGATATTGGCTTGCTAATTAGTTAAGCCATCTGCTCAGGCAGCCTAACATACATGCCGCTTGTGATTTGGCATCTGTAGTTAGTGATGGGTGGCACTCCTTTTCAAAACTCGTTCATATTTTTTCACAAATGAAAATATTTCCAAGCAGCTGAATTTTTTATATCTTGTTGAGGGAAATGTGTAAAACTTTCATTCAGCCAGCTGACCAGCAGATACAGCAGTGGGTGGGGGAGGGGCCTCCTATTTTGGGTATTTTCAATTCAGGGCACACACACACTGTTCTACAGATAAGTGTGTTATGTGTATGAATGAAGTCCTTGAGCATCGTTGGTACTAACTGTCCTTTTTGCTCCCGCGCTCTGCAGTGGACAACCAGCACATGCTGCACTACATTCGAGATAAGACAGCGGTTCCATATTTCAGTAACTTGGTCTGGTTTATTGGCAGCCATGTCATCGAACTGGACAAGTGTGTGCAGACAGATGAAGAGTAAGTGCCTCCCTCTCTTTGTAGCCTCTAGGGGGCATTGTTGCCTCAGGATTATCAGGTTTATTGGTACTCCTCGTTGGAGAAACAGCATTTGCTTTGAAATTATGTATGCAGCACATGTCCAATTAGATTTGCTTTGTAATTAGTATTTTTTAAACAGATTAAGAGTTAATTCTTAGTTTAGCTGATGTCTGTTTTTTCCTGTTGTGTTGCAGGCATAAGAACAGAGGGAAGTTAAGTGACCTGGTAGCTGAGCACCTGGACCACCTCCACTACTTGAATGACATCCTCATTATCAACTGTGAATTCCTCAACGACGTGCTAACCGACCACCTCCTTAATCGTCTCTTCCTGCCCCTCTATGTCTACTCTTTGGTCAGTCCTGAGACGGTATGTTCACCGTCACAAACACTTTGAAGCCCAGATACTCCACAGGGTCAGATTGTGCTTTACTTAAGGCTGTTTCATGTATTGTATTGTGTTTATTAGCTTTACTTTTAGAAGAATTGGTGTAAATGCTTTGTTAAAAAGGTGTTCCTCTTGTTTTTAGAGATTATACTAACAGATTAAAATCTACCTACACAGGTTTTCAATTTCTTCACCATAAATAATACTTCAGTATGAAACAGACATCTTACTTAAAGTAACTTAGTGATAGATGCTTGAAAGTGATGTAACCTAAAGTAGTGCTTTTTTTGTATATACAGCTGTAGTTTGACATTTAAAAAAAAAATTTGTCACCGATGTAGGCATGTTTAAAGTTGGTTTTATTATCTTGACATTTTCATCAGATCTCTTTTTCTGGAAGGAGTGTGTTTATAGAGGGAGTTTTTTTTTTTTGAGCATGCAGATGTTTCCAAACCATTATCTGGATTTTTCTCATTTTTAATCTTATTGTGTAACCTAATGATATTTTTCTTCTGATATTCTTCTCAGTCTGAAGAGCGGAAGATTAATCCCCAGGTGTCGCTCTACCTGCTGTCTCAAGTAAGCTACAATAGATATCACAGAACGGGCGGCAAGTCTCAGCTCTGGACTTGAGTTACAGTTAATTTGCAAAAACAGATATTTTATGTAGATGCATACACAAAGATATGCATCTACATAAAAATCAAATCAAAGATGTTTCAGACTGATCTGTAATGAATCTCTGTGGAATCTTTTCAGGCAAAATAAACAAGTAAATGTTTAGCAAGTACTAAAATTACACATTGCCTAAGGCTCTGAAAATCTAGTCACTGATAGCTGCAAAAGGTCTTGCAACCTTTAGCTCATCCCTGGTCCGTCGTAGCTGAATCCAAGGCATTAATTAGATCCTCAGCTACCGAGCAAGTTCATTAAAATCTAGTGCTTGATCTAATTAATTGATTCAGGTGTGTTGAAGCAGTTTCTGCTTCAACAGGTGTCTTGTAACAACACACCTGGAGGACTTTAGTTTGAGATCCTGGCCTAACATAAAATATAGTAACAGCATCATGTGGTGGGGGTGTTTTTCTTCAATATCTACATGTCTTATTCTTATAAAAGATTTTTTTTTATTTCAAAATAAAAACACTTCTTCTCCTGTTCTGTTCATTTAAAAAAATCATAATTCCCTCCAATTCAAAAAATGTGTAGCAAAAGGCTATGCAAGACAGTCTTGCATAGCCTTTTTTCTAACGTTTTATAAATGTTTTGTTGTGTCTTTTTGTTGTTTTTCTTCCAGGTATTTCTAATCATCCACTATCAGCCCCTGGTCAACGCCCTGGCAGATGTTATTCTCAATGGAGACCTCTCTGTGTTCAGTTGCCAGCCAGATGTTCACAGCACACACAAAAACACGGTATTTTATACATACACCCACACACAACACATCCACTCTGAAAAGTCCCTAGTGTGTACCAGATTCTGTCATATAAACACAACATAAATGCAAACTAGGCTCCCAAAGTTTAAAATAGCCAAAAACCAGAATCTGACTCACTAAGTTTATGTCACAAAGTGACATAAACGTAAACTAGCAAGTGAAGCAAACCATTGGCTCAAACAAGAAATGTACACCTACTCACACAACCACACACACACAGAGTTCCAGAAGTGCATGTAGGTGGTTATGAGATTGCGGGGTCATTTGGTTTTCTCCCATTGGTCACCCACATCAACACAACAAAATGCATGCAACAAAATGATTTTTACCTTCTTTTTTTTTACTTGTTGCCTTTTTTTTTCTGTACGACTGATTGGGATTTGTGATAAAATGATGGCTCCTGTCTACCTGTTAGTCATTTCACCTCTCTTCTTTTTACCCTCCCACTTCAGGATCCCCCTCTGGTCCCCTTCTTATTCCCTTCATCTCTCATTTTCTAAAGCAGCCAGCCCCCTCTTTTTTTTTTCTCTTCTTGAATTTTAGTTTCTCTTCCCCCTTTGCTCCTCCCTCCCCTCCTAATTTTGACCATCTGTTTGTAGCGGGGGGTGGGTGTGCAGCAGTAGTGAGCGTTTCTCAGAACCCTTGTGGTTATTCTCTGTGCTCTGTGTGTATTTCTGTGTGCTCAGTTTGCCGCTGCCTACCTTTTCAGCGAATGTGACTTCAGACATAAAGCCTTCACAGTTCTGGTAGACCACAATAGGAGAGAGCCATCCCCAAACAAGGGTTCACATTTCTGAACTGTGGAAATGGTTTTGGACTTGTTCAAAAAAAAAAAAAAAAACGTAGGCTTATGTCACATCCGTCACATTTTCTATCCAATCATTTATGTTAGTTGCTGATTTTTAGGAGCAATAATTGAATCTAATTCCATTTAGCTTGCTATCAGATTTTTTTTCCTCCCATCTTCATTTGCTTGAACACCTGTGCTATTTCCGGGCAGTTTAGTGAGGAGAGGCAGGCAGCTTCAAAGCATTCTCGAAGAAAGCAGTATAGAAAGTACTTAACTTTTTTTTCTTTTAAATCGGCGTGAGATGTGGATGTTAATTATTTCGCCTCATCAGATATCTGTTGTTTGATTTCTGGTAGATGAAAAGGAGACAGATCAGGAATGAGCCGCGTTTCTTCGCAGGTGGTAAAATGGCACTTCCTGTTTGTATGTGATGTGGCAGGAAATTAGGTCACATGGTGGAACAGTGACAGGGTTGGCTCACCTAACCCAGATCTCTTTCCTGGAAGCAATGTGTTTTTCCTCTCTCTACTGCTTTTGTAGATGTGTTTTCTTGCAAGTGCACCAGTTAGATACATAATGTCAGTATTTGCATACGTTTAGCAGCATGTAGTTTTTTTCCTCCAAAAGCGAGATCGGCTGCTTTTAGTTTACGTCGATATGTAGCCGCTGATGTTCTACCTGCACCGTGTGCTCTCTTTTTAAGTGTCTGTTTTGGTTTGGGGTGTTTTTACGTGTGTCTCTGCGCAGGGCATGCTCCCTGACCTCCATTAATTTCTCAGCAGTGGCTGAGACTGTGAGCGGTTTACCAGAACATTGTCAGCAAGCAGGTGCAACACACACACAGATACTAGTTTGTGGTTTTTGTCAGACAGCACGCTCAGTGTGTGTTTGGCTGCAGCTACAATACAATCCTGCTTAACATGTTCATAGGAGGTGTTGTTTTAGGCTTTTCCTTGTAAATGATGTAAAGCAAATGCAGTGAAAGACATTTTAATATTGAAAAGTACATAAACATTAAAGGATATTTATACATTTTTCTTATCGAGCTGTAACAAAGCAGTAATTGTAGAAAATGATTAGAAGTTTTGCTTCCATGAGAACCCAGTAGATTACTTCCCAAGCAATTAAACCGCAGCTAAACCAACCATGGTTTAATCTATGCTCTTCCTTTGCTGGGGAAGGCTGCTGTAAAACTGTCAGAGGTTTTTGTCAGTCTTCAAAGCAGTTTGTGTCCATAGCCGGTGTGTTGCTTTCTGCTCATGTTCGTAATTCATGGTTTGTTTGCACTAGACGGTGAAGCTGTGTAGTTTCAGTGCTTTTTAATGAAACTTAACCACTTAGGTAGAATTTTAGTAGATTTCAGGGAGTTTTTTTTAACCTTGCTTTTTTGTTTGTTTGTTTTTGGCAGCTATGTCAGAATAAGTAAAAATAATAGTTCAATCTTGTTTTGTTTTGTTATTTTTTTTTTACTTTTGGCCAATTTTTTTGTCCAATGAACAATTGAGTTGACAAACCCTTGTTGGAATCCTAAGTTGAGTTAGCATTGCTAACTTTAAATATTGGTATCTTTTGTGTTTTTATTTTTATGTGCCCAGCGCCCCTTAGGCTGCTTGGAGATCTGCAACTTTCTAGGTTGTATCAGGCTGGGAACCATAATAATTGTTTGTAAAGCATCTTACAGCTTTTCTGCTTCTTTTGACATCACATGTCAATGCCTTACTGATGGCACCCAAGTCTTCCATTGCTAACCACCTTCTCACTGAAGAATGTTGTTGTTGGAATGACCTGAAAGCTCTTATTTATTGATGGATAATTGATTGGAGAAAGATCTTTAAGGGATAAAACTGAAAATCAGAAAATTTTGGTTATTTACCTCTATCTCTGTGTATCTTTATGTCCCACTATTGTTTTTATGATAAAGTTTTTTTTTTTTTTTTTTTGGGAAATCAATAAATTTTTGAGTATGTTTTTCCATTGTTTGTATTTTCAGAGAAATTTTCCATTTGCTTTACTGTTAAAAACACAAAAAATCACCAGACTTTTAAAAACCTGCAGCCTTCAGAATCATAGATTGATTTATTACTGGTACTATAAAATGTTTTTGGTCATCTCTTAGGGGGAAATGCATATCCTGAACATGTACATAAATATGCATGCATTTAATTCTGCAGGTTCTGGGAATACTGAGTTGAACAAGTTTTCAGCTGACGTCGGGTTTTCAGCAGTTGATGATGTTTGCGCTTCTCACAGATTAGCCTGACTGCATTGTAAAATTGTTGACCTTGCTCCTACAGATTGCAGCTCTCACTGTATCTGGGGTGTTGTGGTTCCGTGTCAGCTCAACTCTCTGCTTTACGGTCAGACGTCTGATTAACCTCAATTTAACAAGAATCCTGCCTCAGTCCAGCAAGTCGAAATGCTTGACACGGAAAAGGAATGTCAGAAAAATCAAAGTGAAAAGTGCTGACATCCGAGTGACTGCTTGGAAGTTTGAGCAAACTGTGTTTAGTATGATTCAAGCCATAGTTTGCCTTTGTGCTCAGGACTATTTCATTATATGTTTTGTATATCTTACTGGGTTCCAGCTGCTTCAAAACCAAAAGTTCAAACTCGATTCATCCCTGTGTCATCATGCATGTTTTCAGTCATTGTTTTCTACCTCTGTTTGTATGTACAAACAGAAGATATACATCCAGCTGGATATCTTCACAATGACTGTCTATATGTTCTATTTTTTTTTTTTTTTTTTTTTTAATTGGTGAGATGTTCCGAGTGATATTGTTTTATCAGCTGTTCATTTTATTAGATTTTTTTTTAGCTGTGCTAACGTTTTCACAGGTTTTTCAGTCTTTCCTGTAAATCACTGGATTAACATCACTGTGCTGCTTCTTTTTTATTTACCAGCTGTTTCCTGTTCGGTTCATAACATGTGGTTTGAAACTTTAAGCCTTGCACCCGAATGTCTGAAGAACGGCGTTTTTTTGCTGCACTCTTTCTTCACGGCAGCGACCAACAAGCCGATGATTTAATGCATT
Organism: Girardinus metallicus; assembly: GCA_903067095.1. Taxonomy (NCBI): domain Eukaryota; kingdom Metazoa; phylum Chordata; class Actinopteri; order Cyprinodontiformes; family Poeciliidae; genus Girardinus; species Girardinus metallicus. The sequence goes on along the minus strand of CAEGAE010054850.1, from coordinate 40,609 downwards.
GGTGTCATGGGTGTAGTTTGTGTCTGTGGGTCATTTTCTCGAATGTTGTGCCTATCTGCATCTTGGAGGAAATGGTTTATAGATGTTTTTTTAAGTGACCTTGATGAGCACTGATAATGCAATAAGCATTTATGGTAACTGTGTGTGTTTGTGTGTGCAGAGAGGTTTTGATTGTGATACTTTTTCGCGTTACATGATTATTCATGAGCATCTGTTTTTTTTGTTTTTTGGGGGGAGTTTTGCATGCACAATTGATAAAGTTGCTCTATAGAAGCCCAAGGGTTATACTCTTCCAAGTACAAAGGGGCTTGGTGTGTTTCATTCAGAGAATAAATATGATTAATATCTTTATTCTGTATCCAGCACAGACATTCATCTTTTTCCTGGAAAATTGTATCATAGCAAACTGGTTTCATAGTTTTCTATCAAATAATTTCCCGGCAATATAATTATCTGTTTATAGGTATGGAGTAGCAATCATTATCAAAGTTTTCAAAAGTTAGAGTCCCTAAATCACTGAAATGTTCCTACTGTTTTAAGTCCTACTTTTGAGATTAGGGAGGGTTGAGTAACTGAAAATATTCTCCAGTTTGCAGTTTTCAAATGACTTTGCTTAAAATAGGTCACTCCACAACTCAGTTGCTTTTGGCCTCACATTAACTTTTAAGATTTTTCTTTTTGAGACAAGAAATCATGGCTCCATCATGCTCCAACCACCACCACCTTGTTTGACTGTTTTGTAGCATATTTTTATTATCTTAAATGCATTTATTTTACTAAATGCTGGAATTGATTGAACAATTTTTGTTTTGTTCCACCAAAACAAAAATGTATTATGTTTTTTTGTTTTGTTGGAATGGTCCTTCTCCACAAAAAATACGCCCCACTTTTTAAAAAATATAATACAATTCAAAAATGCTTTATTTGTCCCAGAGTAAATTAAATGTTGTATCTCGTATCATCTGAATGCCTTCAATCAGTTGTCGTCGGTAGTGATGCTGTGGGCAAGAAAGGTCTCTTGTAGCAGTCTAGCAACAAATCTGAAGAGGCCTCTGACTGAAGACTGTTGCTCTGTGACAGTCAAATGACATGTCATGGCATGCTATCAGCTCAATATCTTGTCATCCACAATGTTACAAAGTAACATTGTGGATGACACCATCACATGTTGGAGACCACTGCTATTCCTCCTTAGTTGCTTTTGCTACACCTCTTTTAATCTTTGCTTGGCCCTACGGTCAGAAAGCTGTGTGCACAAACTCTTTTATTTCTGTCTAGAATGTTTCTCCAGACATTTTGGGGATCCCCAAGATGTAATGGGAGCCTTTCTGCTCTTTTTGTTTAAAGGGGATTTTCAAGGATTTTCCATGTTTTCTCTGGATAAAGGTGGTCCCAGCTGTCCCAAAGCATTAGAAATGGTTGTGTAACCATTTTGCAGATGTTAGATTTGTTGGAATACTGTGTTCTGAACATTTAGGGAGGAAGCCGAAAGCAGAAAAAACTCATATTAGTAGCACTGTTTGGTCAGTTTGTTTAAATAAAAGGTATTCCAGGTATCTTATGAATTCCCTGTTTTCTCACCTTTTTCTCTCTTTGTCCCTCTGCTGCTGTTTCCCTCCAGCATGCCACCGCAGCAGGTGTGCGCCGCTTCGTCAAACCCCCAGAGTCTCTGGAGCGGTCCCTGGAAATGTCTCGCCACCGGGGCCGCAAAAGAACTCAGAAAAGACCGAATTACAAAAACTTGGGCGAAGAGGATGACGACAGAGCAGGGGGAGGCGGCAGCAGTTGTGCAGGAGAGGTGGAGGAGGGCTGGGATGACGACAGCGGCAGAGGAGGAGAGAGGGAGAAGGGAAAAGGTACAGAGGGATTAGGAGGAGGAGGAGGAAGTGGGAGCTCTAAGGGAGGCAGAGCGAGTGGGGAGATGGCGGAAGGTGAGTTTGTGTCTCATTGGACACAGCAGTACAGGACTGTGTTTGTGTGTATTTTTTCCCATCAATCAGACTTCTTGTTCCCCATGAGTCCTCCAAACAGAAAAGAGAAGAGCTAAAAGGACAACCAGGCTTCAACCTTTTTAATTGCGCTCTGCCTTGATTTTCCTTTGGGTTATGATGGAAACATTTCCAAACCTTGTTTTTTCTAAACTGTTTAACCTCTTCTTCATCTGTGACATCACTGAATAAAAACAAATTAAGAAACATGAAAACAGAAAATTGAGGATTATGGTGCAGGCTTTGCTCTTTCCACTGTTTGGAATATTTTATTTATTTATCCATAAATAACCCCATTAAATGCAATGTCCATTAAAGCAAAACTGTCCATTCCTGCGATGATACACCATCCATCCTGTGCTCCTCACCTCTGCCTTTCTCCCACTGCTTCTCTTACTGTGTTTGTGTGTTTTATGTACAGGTTCCACATTGTTTGTGACCATTTCAGTCATCTGAAATTAATTCTTTTTTTTTGTTGTTCATGATGGAATAGTCCCTTTTCACAAGAGAGTTTGCAGGGAGACATTTTTAACAACTCTTTAGACACACGGGGAAAAAAAATTGACTGTGTGGATTTTTGCAAATGTAATGTGGTGGGCAGATAAGCAAGAAGTAGTTTCAAAATAAGATTTGTACTAAATGGGTAGGAAAAAACAACACCTACACTATTTAGCAGGTCGGTAAACCATGCAGTAAAATTAGAAACTTAAATAGCACAGTCTAAGATGTTTATCCTATTTTTAAATGCAAATTATATTTTACCCGTCTTCCTACATGTGCAATATTTCTTTGCTGTTTGTGTGTATTTCATTTTACCTAATTAAACTGGAACATGTTCTAGATTTGCATATGGCCTAGAGATGCAAGTTATCGGTTAATGAGTTAAAGTTGACTGATCTTCTCGCTCCACTCATGGCAATTATCTTAAAAACCTGATCATTTTGCTTTTTTTTATTGAGGGCTGGCCAGAAGACTATTTTTTTTTGTCAGCTGTATTAAATACACAAAATTATGGTTATCTTACATTGATAACTTAGACATATTTATACAGTAATACAAAACAGGAACCTCTGAGATTGCTGAATAGAAAAATCTATTAAATAAAAAAGCTATTAAATAAATACATATCTGAACATAAAACTTAGTAGAAATTATAGGTTTGACCCAGTTATTGATCTCTATTGAAAAGAGTATTGCACTATTTCATTTGATGGGCAAGTGCAAAGGGACATGTATCAATTTAGTGTCAACATTCTTCCATAGAGTCCAGGTTATTGTAAAGATATAGTTTCACATTTTCACAGCGCTCGATACAAGAAAATGTATCGAGCGCTGGGTGCTTCTACGGTCACATCTTATATTATTACACAATTTAGTTGTTTTATTTTTTAATAATGGACCTGAGAAAATACATAATTGCCCCGTGCCTAATGGCACCATGTCTCTCTTTATCATGTTAAAAATTTTGTGCGTTATCTTCACCCCATTTTCACATTTATGAGCTTGTTGAGTTTTTACATTTCAAAACAGAAGCATACTAAGTGCCTTTTCCATCCCACAACAGACTCCGTTTGGACGTGTTTTTTTTTTTTTTCTCGTTCTGGGATGGCCCTTTATTCATTTCTTTATTTCTGTATGAACTAATTTTGCTTAACGATGCCCAGTGGTGCCCTCTTCTGAATGGAAAGTTCCATGTTGATCTGATCTGATCAGACCACATTTTTCCACATTTGCTATGTCCCCAACTTGCCATTTGAAAACAGTTCTTCTTTTGGCTTTTTTTCCAATGATGGCTTTCTTTTTGCTGCTCTTGCATAAGGCCTTATTTGTGGAGTTACAAGTTAGTTGTTCTGTGAATAGCTTCTTCCACCAGAGCTGTGGATATCTGCAGCTTCCCCAGATTCATCTTCAGTGCTTCTCTGAGCAATGTCTTCATGCTACTCATAAATGTCCAAAGATGTGCAGTTATGGAGTTTTTTTTCCTAACCTTCACTACAATAAATATGTCCTCAGCTTTTTCCCTGACCTGTTTGCTGTGTTCCTTGGTGTTCGTGATGCTGTTTGTTCACAGATATTCTCAAACAAATCTGAGGTCTTCACAGTATAGCTGGATTTATTATTAAAGCAGAAGTGATTTACTTATTTGGGGAACTCTCATAGCATTACGTTTAATTAGGGGTTTATTTAGTGGTATTGACATGAAAAGGGGTAAATGCAAATGTACCCTATCTTTCAGGATTTTATTTGCAGACTATTAGGCAAACCTGCATTTTTCCTTCCACTTGATAGCTATGCAGTGCTTTGTGTTGGTGTATCACAAAATTCCAATAAAATGTATTGAAGATTGGTTGAAATGTGAAAAAGGTTGAGTTTACATTTTTATTTTTATGATCTATGCTGATAAATTAGAAACAGATGTTTGTGGGGAGTGCACTTTAAACTACAAAGTGTGTGTGTGTTTGTCTGTACACAGAAATTGAGATGGTGGTGATGGAAAAGTGTAGAGCATCAGAACTGACTGAACAGAACATCACCGATGAAGAGAAGACCGCCGCTGCCACTCGAACGCACACAGAAAGAAGCAGGTATAAATTTACACACTCCTTCACACAGCAACAGATGAGGACGTAGTGTCGGTGGGCTGACATCTTGTCACCTTCTCGCCCTCGCAGGCCGTTCCTGGACATGGTGTACAGCGCCTTGGAGTGCACCAGTGATGACTACCATGCTCTGTTTGTGCTCTGTCTACTTTATGCTGTCTCACACAGCAAAGGTTTGTTAATTTGCAGCAGTTAGTGTTAACGTCACACAGTCCAGTCCTCTCCAAATATTCTATAAATAGTCCTCAGATGCGGCTTGTTTGATGATTCCACGTAATGAATGTTGTGAACAAATTGTGTCCCCGACTGTCGCGGATGCAAGCTTGGAAATGTTTTGTTGTTTTGTTTTTTTTTCTTCTCACATAAATGATGTTGACAACTTCCTTTACCAGTTTCATGCCCCATTGCTTTTCAACATATGTACGATGTTGTAATGAGTTTTAGTTTATTACCTTTGGAGTATTTGTCAGCTCGATTCCTGATAGCCTGCATTCTTCTTCATGGCACCATGAGTCATCCCCTGATTATTAAGTCTGGTCTAGAGCTTGACGTGACAACATGAAATAATATTCCTACTTTTTTCTCTAATCCCAGGTACCTGGCAAATGGGTTATTTACTTTATCATTAAAAAAATATTTGTTTTAAATTGTAATATTCTTCCTATTAAAGTTATAATTATAGAGCTATCAGTGAAAACAAATTGTAAACAAATAAATCTGAATCACAAAATTATTGTTAAAAATTACTTCACTGTTTTTGCACAAGGAACATTTAAAATGGCCTCTTGCTGATAAACTTTTTGACATCCCTTAAGAACAAGAAGGACAATCATTTAATAAAATGTACATCGATAAATCCGCTTGTCCTGCTTGAGTGCAATGATTTTAAAATTTCAAATTTTGTTAAAGGTGTGAACCGTGATCTTCTGGAGCGTCTGCAGTTGCCAGTTCCCGACCAGGAGAGAGGTTCTTACAGCGTGGTGCTTGTGGAAAGGCTGATCAGAATAATGAACCAGGCAGCGTTGCCAGGTAACAAAACATTCAACTTTAAATGCTGATTACCAGACCAAACAGTGGGGCATGGAGTCACCGAGAATCAATATGTTTCAAGAAGATTCACTTTGAAAATACAAGTATTAGCAATCTGTTGCCTAGAAACCACCAGTACATGACATGAATGAGCACATCCTATCTGTTCGTTGTGAATTAGAGTTGAGCTCACCATTCATGTAAATTGTTTCTTAATTGGGCACTTAATGTGATAAACTCCATTCCCATATTTTTTTTTTTCCCCAGATGGGAAAGTTCGCCTTGCAACACTTGAGCTGAGCTGCCTTCTGTTGAAGCAGTCGGTTTTGTCGGGAAGCCACTGTATAATCAAAGATGTCCATCTAGCCTGCCTCGAGGTAACGCACATACTCTACATGCACTTAATAGCTTCTGAGTGATGCGGTTGTGTAAAAAAAAAAAGAAAAAAAAAGTGTCATGTTTCTTTATCTCTCCTGACAGAATGAATTCCAGATAACAGGAGCCAGAGCTTTCCTTGTCATGTTGCTTCGCTAGAATCTGGGTTTCTAGAAAAGTGCTTACTTCTTGTAAAGGCTCATTATGAGGTTCTCCTTAGAATGTGAGGGAAGTCTTGGTCTTGGACAAAGACTTCCCTCCTTTGTCCAAGAGTCCAATAATTCATAATTCATTTTGTTTACCGTCTGTGGTTTCTATTCCTGTCTCATCAATTTATGTTGCTGAATTCCAGGATAAGCTAAACAACACATAAAGATTTCAAAATATTTCAAAGGAAATTCAACCCTGCGGTGCTAATATATGAAGCAATAATTGATTAGGTCTCCTCCAGGAGTGTAACAACTCTTACAGCTGTTTTTATTTTAGTATTAATTAATTTAAAGTATCAGAAAACGGATTTTATATAAATAATAATTGCATCAAGCTTTTCCTGTTGGATAATGAAGCAGATATTTTAACTGTACAGTCAGTCTGGACTTCTTACAGGCAACAACTCTCAGGTGTTGTACTATCGAAGGCAGAGGCCATTACCGGCAATGTATAGATTATCTGATTGTGAATGATCATTCGTCAGTCATGAAGCCATACAAATAAACATCATTAGATTGACCAGTTAATATTTAAACCTGATTTATAATTGGAATCTATAAATCAATTAATGAGCTTTAAGTAGATTGTATCTGGTTCCTATTTGTTTTCCTTTTGTAAACTTCCCTTTGTAGGCAACTGTTGCTCCTATAAAAGAGCTGCAGTGACTCACTAGTTGATTAACAAGATTGTTGCTCATAAGCCAGTGTTTCTCAGGAACTGCATCGGAAACGCACAATAGTCTTTCCCGCTGAAGCTTCACTTATCAGTTCTACGGACAGTGCATCTAGGTTTCTGTAGTATGTGTTGATTTCCCTAGGACTGTGTCATGTTACACTGTTTGGAATTGCAGGGAAGCCCTAATACGCTAGGGAACATTGCTCTGTGAACGTTGAGTGGTGTTCCAAAAAATAAAAAGCAAAACCAACAGAGTAAAAACAGAGTATTATGTTTGCGTTTGCAGGGTGCCAGAGAAGAAAGTCTGCATTTACTGCGGACCTTTTACAAGGTAATTACACAAACTACAAAACTCAACAGCACTGTGGGAATATACACATGCTACATGATGTTTTATTCTACGCCTTTCTAATCTTATACCTGCACATGCGTTTACAGTGCATTCAATTAACGACTGGTATCATCTTTTTATGCTTTGGATTCCAAAAGGATCATTTCCGTTCTTTCATTCTTGATTTGTGTTGCACAACATGAATTCAGGTCGCTGAAACAAGAAGCATTCAGTTTTGGCCACCAGTATTTCAGAGAAATTGATCTTGGAAGAAAAGGGAACAACAAAATTTCTTGTGTTGCATCCAGATTAATCCGAGAACAACCTCATAACAGAAACTAAGTGAAAACCTCCCAGTTTCCATCTGATTAGTCGGTTGGTTACAATTGAAAGTAACCCCCTCCTGAGAAAAAAACCTTGTCTTCGCCTGCTGATTAGAGTTAAAGTGTTGGCATTTTGTTTGTTCTTTACAGTTAATGTAAAGTTTCATCTTTACTTTCACTTTTGATTTGATTCAGTCTGGATATTGTTTTGCAATCAGTCAGATGAGTTGCTTTTCTTTTTAAAATGAAAGTTTTCTTTTGGTTTGTTTCTCTTTTAAAAAAAATAAACATACTAATTGCTGTAAGCCTGAGTGTTTAATCATCAGGTCTTTGCACCAATTTGTGTTGAATGTTACTAAAGTCAGAGAATCTTATCTGGTGTAATCTGGAATATTTTTGGAGAACAATGGCTTTCATTGTTACGTACTATCAACATTGCTCATCTTTGTGCAATATTCCAGTCATAAATTATGACACTATCGCTGTTTGCAGATCTGCAGATGGTCTGGCCTTGACTGACTTTGATTTGTCTATTCACAATTAAGTTGCTGATTTAAAGAGTGTTTATCATATCTTGTTAATTTTCAGTGTCAGAAATCTTTAAGATCTTGCAAGAATAAGATGTAAATAAATCACTTTTGGCCTTTTTATAGTTTTTCAAAGCCGATTTCAAAAAATGCATGGCTATTAAAGCAGAAAGGAATGAACATAAATGGGGAGATGTCGCTTTACCAATCACAGAACAGATTATCTTCTAGACAAAAACGCCATTCTGATAGTAATATGTGAAATCGGTGTGTGTCAGCTTATTAATAAGTCATTGAAAGAATAAATGGAGCACTTCTCCTACGAAGATTATTCACGCAGGAAATGCGACAAGTTCTGTCGCATTTTCTGAAAATTCAGAAAGCGAGGAGGAACAAGCCAAGCCTATGAAAAGAGGACAAAAGAGAGGAGTTGTTACAGCTAGTACAGATTGTAAACAACTAGAGCCCAGAGGCTGCTGCAGTTGTTGTTTGACAGCATGTAGCTTATTGAGGGGAGGGGGACTTTTTGTCAGGATATGTATCTTTTTAGGTAGTGGTAGTCATTACATCTGTTCTTGTCCACAGATTCCACTAAAACAGTGATTGCTGTCCCATCATGCTCCTTATGTGTAGCTATGTGAAGTTTTAGCTGCAGGTTATTTTCCCATTGTGTTTTAACCAAGTGAATGAGGGACTGTTTGGCTGCAGTCTGATTTTTATCTGTATTTTAACTTTCACCCACCATATGTGTAGCTTTAGTTTAGGGACTTTTTAGGGCCAAACACCATGCTGTTGTGGGATTTATAGAATTATAGTGATGTAATGGATGATGTTTGATGTTAGATAGCCACCATATGACTTTAAATTCCTGAGGATGGTTCTGGTTCGCTTGATCTCCAAGCTTCTGAACTAGACAACTCTTACCCTGCCCTCCTTTTGGGAAAATAACCATAACAGTCTTCACTGTATGATGTCAATTTGGACCTGGAGACTATACTACCAGTTGTTTTGCCTTAGATGCACCCATATCACATTTATGCAAGCTAATCATAATGCCATCATTCTTCAACAAACTATCAGCTGTGTTCTTGGTAATCATGTGATCAGTTTTTGTCTTTCACACTTTTCTACATTTTAGTTTTCATCACATAAAAGAAATGTAGCTATTGTGACTTAAAAGCTGGACCACTTGCAAAAAGAAAAACAGCTATAATATAAATGTTAATGTTATGGTTTTTACCTTATTCTTTTAAGAAGGGGAATGTGTCTAATGCTCAACAATTGGTTGAAAACAATCTGTGTAAGGTACTTCTTTGTTTCTGTGTAATATTTGAAAGGTGTAAATTTAATTTAGAAAATACTTTGACATTATCTGTCCATTGTCTGTACCTACTTATACTTGCAAGGTTCTGAAGAGGAGGTGGAATATATTGCTGCTGATGTGGCATGGTGATTAGATCAACACGTACTTCTCAGTGTACATATAAACAAGTAACTTGGTGTTCCTTGGCTGCCCAGAGGTGCTTGTTGAAACAATTTGCCTCCTGTCCATAATGTTCAGTTTTGACTCACGGTGCCTTTTATTCAATTGAGTCATTTCAAAGTTGTTTTCCAGCTGTCATGGTTAATTGAACTGATGAAACGTATAGCTTAGTGTCATGTTCTGTCGGAGGAGGAGGCTTTTTTTAGTTTTGGTTTGACATTCTCTAGGTTTGCCTGGTAGTTACCCTTGTGATGCAAAAATCTCACCTTGTTGTGCCATTGACTAATTTTAAAGCAGATAAGGACCAGCAGAAAGTGCTCTGTATGAGGCGTTTACTTCCATGACGTGCTTTTAGACTGCATTAATTTTCTATTTAAGCTTCTATTGCTGCAGAAAATTGACTAGGTTTGTTAGTGAAATGTTTTTGAAAAAAAAAAAAAGTCTATGTCACCAAATGTTTTCTTGTCTGCGCAAAACCATAATGCAAACCATAATGGCAAAGTTTTGGGTTGCATAAAAATGGTGGGAATGGCTAACTATGTTGAAGTCGCAATTTGTGACCAAGTGGTAAAAATAAGGACAGAAGTGAAAATGAATTCTGGGCAGAATCTCATTTTAACAACTACCTCATTCCTCATTCCAGCGTATGGAAGAAGTTTGGCATCTCAGTGTTTTCTTTCAGGTCCTTCAAAACAAATTTTTCAGGGGAAACCATCAATAAACATTTGCCTTCATCTCTAGGTAGTCTAATTGGTGTTTTTTTATACATTACATCTGATAAAAATGTTGTTTAAAAATGGCATTTTTTTCAAATTAATTTAAAAATGTACGATATGAACACATTGTGTAGTTTAAACAGAAAGCATGTAGCTGTCGGTTCAAGATATATAGTAAAAAGTACTAAAAACACTTATCTTCAAAGTGGATGTACTTTGATCTGAAGCTACATAAATATGGTTGCATGCTTAGCGTTTTAGCATATTAATGGCTTAATATAATTTATAAATATCTTATGACTTGTGTTTTAATGTAGTTTCTGAAGCAGCTTTCATGTTTTTTTGTCACAGGGTGAAGAAATCTTTCTGGACATGTTTGAAGATGAATACAGAAGCATGACGGTAGGTTAACCTAAGTAATTCTGCTAATAATACATTTGAAAAGCATCATCTGTAAATTAAACTTTAGTTTGGAGGTGTTTATGTTTCATCATGGTGTATTTTTTGCAGAGTAAACCTCTGAATGTGGAGTACTTAATGATGGATGCCTCCATACTGCTGCCGCCCACCGGCACCCCTCTGACGGGTATTGACTTTGTAAAGAGACTACCCTGTGGAGACGTAGAGAAAACCCGCAAGGTTTGCCAACACAGATGCATCCACATACAGGAGCTCAGGGCACTAATTGATACATTCCCGCGAAAGCAAGTCTTAAGATTTTCTCATAAAAAGCTTCTTGTTTTCAGTTTGTTTATAATGTCTGTGTTAATGTCCTTTCGTATTGTGGAATTTTCTTTTTCGAACACTGGCTGTGATTGCTCCTTAAATATATTCATCTTAGGCTATTTCTGGCCCCTCTTTGTTTCTCTTTCAGGCTATTCGAGTGTTCTTCATGTTGCGGTCATTGTCACTTCAGCTTCAGGGAGAACCAGAAACTCAGCTCCCTTTGACCAGACCCGAAGACCTAATCAAGACAGATGATGTCTTAGACCTCAGTAAGAGTCTCACACTCAGGCTTAGTTTTAGGAATGATGTCATTAACAAGTTGAAAGTAAGTGAAATCTGACCTCAGAGTCACTCAAACAAAAATAAATAGGTTTTCCTGTTGAGAGGGATCTTTTTAGAGTTTCCTGCACTCCACAGTTAAAACACTCCGATCTGACAAGCCTCTCGTTGATTTTCTCTGCTAAGGAAAGCGGCCATTCTAAAACAGAGTGCAGACTTTACAGATGCAGCATGCAAAGATTAACAACCACAGCGATGCAGAGCTGAGCACACACACATACCCTCAGCAATACAGCTTCCCACACACTGATAACCTGAGCAGTTTTCTTTCACCGTTCACAGGTGTGTTTTGGAAACTCGTACGTGGTTAGCTCTACAGCTGCACAGTAATATGAACCAGTGCTGATACTCTATCATATGTTCGGTTCACAAACTTATATAACATTCGTATATTGTGGCATTTGCATTTTTTGTTTTGTTAATGTTGAACATAATTGAACGATAACCTTAGATTATAAAAAAAAATGTATGTCTGTATAAACTGCTATTAACTCCAAAGCTGGTGGTTTTCTTGTGATCATTTACTATGGAAACAGTTTTCAGGGTCAAAGCTCACGTTTAGCTTCATTTTGATTTTCTAACCTAATTCTATGGCTTATAAAACACAAATATCATTAACTATTTAGATTCCTCTTCATTTATATGTTATGTTATTTATTAAAGTTAAAAAAGTAACAATTTCTCAAGTTTATCAGTGTAATAAAGCAAAACCATTACGAACATTTGCAAAGACAATGCTAAACCTTAAGCTTCTTTTTATGTTTTTATTGGTGTATTAAAATGACTGCTCTAGGGACGCTGCGACATACTGTGAAGGAGAAGTTATCTCCGTCATCAGTTTCCTAAGCTCAGAGTCTCGACATGACTATAATGCCAAAAGTACTTATATCACCTAGACATTTCCGTATTTTTTATGCTTAAACAAACTTTATTGTATGTTTTTTGTGGGTGGAAGGATTTCATTAAACAGATCAACACAAAGTAAAAAATTTTAAAGTTTTACTTTTCTTGTTCTTTCCAAAACATCAAAACACTTTGCTGCACATTTGTATTCAATCTTTTATGTCTTGCAGCTCTTCCATAGCTACCATGACCTGCCTTTTTTATTAGTACCTTCTATCTAAGAAGTGTCCAAAGGTTTGCAGTTCTGACATGCTCTTTCCTATATCTATTGAACACTGTTTTTAAAATGGCTAAACGTTAAAAGCTTTGTTTGCTGTGAATGCTCTTACCAGGTGTTGCTTTGCAAGAATTTTCAACAACATTGGGAATCTCTGTGCCTTTTTTAAACAGATTAAACCACAGAGGAATTTCTGTCCCTTGACTTATAGCCGCTTGCACACGTCCATACATTTGATGAAAATTATAACAAGCATACAGATTTCTGCTTTGAGGATCCGTTTTGAAAATGAGTGGCTTTTATAGATCTCATGGGTTTTCTTTGGTATTGGTGACTGTGCAATCTGTGTCGTATGTAGGTAGTGGTGGCCTTTAAATGTTATGTTATCTATGGTGAGTCAACTAGAAAAACATGTCTGGTTGCAAATCGTGGTGTTGTCTGACAGTTGTAACAAACCAGTGACACAGCAGTGCGTCGCCTGTCGCCACTGTCTGCTTTATCTTTGTCTGTTGGCAGTTAGACTATCTTGTAGGTTTTACATTTCTATGACTGGACATGATTAATAGATACCATCTTAGGGCTTTCCTTTTTTTCCTTCTTGGTAAAAGGAAATAAGATAAAAGGAAAGACTTTTGACAGAGAGATTAAACATAGACCAAATATCTCACTTCTGTTTTACTTTCATCTCCTAACTCAGTGGCTGAAACTCTTGTGTTCTGATTTTTCCAAATGCCAGTCGAAAGAGGCTGTGGCAGATCTGGGTTTTGACAAACCCGTGAGGTGTCATGTGGTTTGACTTCCTGGAATTGATGTCACTCAAAAGATGATCTTCAACCAAGTGTGTAGTAATAATGACTCCGATTTGCAAGCAGTTGATTAAAAAAATTGCTTTCCTTGTTTGACTGCATTTGCTACCTGGGTGATTATCTAAGAACACATTCTTAGTAATTGCAGGCGGAGGGGGAGGGTTTTTTCCTGGTGAGTGGGAAGGATAACCTCTTCAATCTCCCACCCACGAATGTTTTTTGTTTTTTTTTCTGACCATTAGGTTGCCACCACCTACATTCCACCTCCTCTTCTAATAACTTTTGAATCATGGAGCATTTCTTTGTCTCGACAAGTTTGGGGAGTTTTGGAGGTGAGAGGTGCTGTTTCATTTTGGATATTACCAAATTTCAGAAGGTTCAGGTCAGTGTAGTGTTTCATAAGAGAAACAAATTCGCTCAGACAAACAATCCGCTTAAAAGATAAGTGGAGATTAGTTATTTCAGATTAATATAAAGTTTGAAGACTTTAACCCTTCTATAAAGAATCACTTATGCCATTTAAATAGAGGGTATGAGGTACTATTGGTATTTTTGAGATTTATATTGTCTTATGATGTTGTTTCCTCATCAAAATAATACCTGGAGTGTTGCTTTGATTCTTTCATGCACGTTTGAGGCATTCTTGAATCTCCCATGGCAACCATTCGGGGTTTCCTAACCGCTTGCTCTCACAAAGCACTGCCTAGTTACCTAAAGCTCCTCCTCGGAGCTGCAGTCCCCTGCTACTCCACACATTGCTCCTCCAGACTAGCAGCAGCAATTAGCAAACACCTACTGGAACTGTGCAGCTGCTGAGCATATCATACAGACTACTTCTCATTTTAAAGTCTCTAAGAATGACTGTAAATAGCATATTGAAGGAGTATTGTTGTGATGTTGTGTCGAAAATAGCAGGAGTTTCCTAAAGAGACAAGTCAACATCAAGACATCAAATTACAAAGTTAAATTTCTTTTAAGCTATTTTCCAACTGTGACTATAATAATAATAATAATAATGATAATAATAATGGAGGAAGTGGGTTGCGGTGTAAGAGAGAAATTCAAATGATTGATTTATCTTACTTATGGCATTATGTGCCTGCAAGACACATAATACAGTATACCTCACTGTAGTCTTATTGGTCACTCTGTTATGATTAACAGAGTTTTTAATAGCAATGAGTTTACGACTGCGGGCAGGCCGTTCCATCCTCTCCCCTACCAGATTCTTGAGGTAGTGTGATAAATGCACACTACCTCTGTGGGGGTGAAAAATTAATTTCTCACCAACCTTGTTGTGATCACATTACAACTTTGTGATGAGTTACTTTTTTGCTTTGATTGCTCAAGATAGGGTGAGCTGTGGCACCTGATGTCGTATCGACCTTCTGTTTCTCAGAAAAAGATTTTGTATTTTTCTAAATCACTTCCTCCTTTTTGGAGAGTGAAGATATCAAATCATCTATCAATGCATGGAATTGTATGTTTTACTTTATAGTAGCGAAGTTGGCCATGGGGTTGCTTCCTTGCCATTTTTTTGTGGCAATAAAAAGCCCCGTGGAAATAAAGATACTCAGTTAGTCTAAAAAGATGGCTGTAGATTGTAATCGGAGCAAGCGGACCACTTTCTGTCAAAGCTAAAATAAGACACTGGGTATGGTTTTTTCCATTTTGTCAGGGGACCGAATCTATCGAACTTCCCCTAATTTCTTTGACCATTTAAATATTAGTATACCCTTGTTACCATTGGAAACCAAGGACTACCTCTGCTGGTGAAGGTACTTTTCACTGGTTTCTACTTCACTAGGTGGCATTCAGTTCCTGGCAATCCCCTTTGATCTTTAATCACACCACACGTTTTACAAGCTCATGCATGTCTGTGCTCCACACCCCACTGGTGTAAGTGGGAACAATAAAACAGTAATAAAAGTTTGTCTTGCTTCCTGTGTTTGTACACGAGCAAGATAAAATCTGATCTCCAACTACTTTTTCTGGCATTGTATGGTGAAACAATTGAACACCTTGGGTGGGGTGGGTATCAAAAAGGAGCAAGATGGGAAGGAAGAAAGAATTATAATCATGGAGTTTTACATCTGGTTTAACCGGCTTACATTTGGAGAAAGTTGAGAGTGGGCGATATGTCAACCAAAACCAGTGGTGTCAGATCAGGTCATTTGCAGCTTTACTTTGCTGGTTTGTGGTGCACTGCAGTAAATAATGCTCATATGTGGGCTTATCAGTTCTTGTTGCTCCTCAGCATGTGGGAGGAAAGCATCTTCTCTGTCCTTTTAAGTGCATCAAGCCGTCTGGCTGCATTGGCCCACTATGCTTCTGTCTGGGGTTTGCGTACACAAATTAGCACAGCATCATAAAGTCACAATACAAAAAAAAATACATTCCATCGGTCCTCTTTAAGTAACTTCATTAGCCCTCCTTATTTTGCCCAAAGTTGTTCCAAAGAACAGAATTGTGTTCCAGTTGAAGAGTTAAACAGAAGTAGGCTTTGTCAAGATTGTTTTTACATGAGATGTTGTGAGTGTTTCCTCAGAATACCACTGAAGTGTTGACTTTTCAGTCTAACTTGCTTGAAGATTTGCAACTCGGTTTTAAATGGGAATTAGAAAAAGATAATGTTGTATCTGAGAAGTAGGCTTATTGTCCCTTTGTTTATATTTTCCTCAGCCCTTTTCAAATAGCTTGGGTTTTTGTAATGCAAATGCATAGGACCACTTCCCCCCACCCCCCAAGTTTTTAAAATATTTTTATTATTATAGTAATATTTTGCTTGTAAAAATGTGACCAGATCTCTAGAACTGGTCACATCTGTGACGTACGTTAACGTACGTCACAGATGTGTTGCATACTGAATTTCTACCCAGTAGCTAATTTGTGACATCCCAAATTAGGTTTTTCTACTCTGTACATAATAAGACAGTGTTGAAAACACAACTTTATAAATTGTCTAAATAAAATTCAGAACAGAAAAAATGGCATCAATCTTTCAATCATTTAACAGGTGGTTTTAAGTCTCCATTTGACTGTACATTGCTGTCTGTTTCAGATAACAGTGACTTGATAGCATGTATGGTGGTCAGCAAAGATGGCAGCCAAGCCCAGAGGTTCCTCGCTGTAGATGTGTACCAGATGAGTCTAGTTGAACCAGAAACCAAACGTCTTGGTTGGGGAGTAGTCAAGTTTGCCGGCCTTTTGCAGGTAAGAGAAAAGTAGTTGTTGTTTTACTTTGCACTTTGTTTTGCATCTGTATACAAAAGTCATTGAAGCTCATAAAATATTTTAATTTGCCCCAGTTTGTAGGAAAATCACAATCGTGCACAATCCCATAAATATGAGTCATTTATCGTTTCACCTCACAAATGAGTAAACTGATTTGAATACTGAGGCATGCTTTTTGGAGTTGGTGGATTAAGAATTATGTTTATTACACATCTATTCATGTTGTAGACTAAAACCAGCCTTTAGGATTTTTTTTTTCTTCAGAAAAAAGGAGAAAATCAGATTTTTGAAGCTTAACGTTTGCAAATATCTGTCAACTCAGACGTCACACCGAAGTCAAACAAAAAATGTACAACTTGGGATTCCTGGATCTATAAAAGTTCTTCAAATGACCCATTTTGCAGTTTGAAATTGAACCTTCATCATTGTCCATCTTCCTCCTCCTTTTTACAGGACATGCAGGTGTCTGGTGTTGAGGACGACAGCCGAGCTCTGAATATTGTTATTCATAAACCGAGCTCCAACCCTCACGCCAAGCCCCTGCCAATTCTGCAGGCCAACTTCATCTTCGCTGATCACATCCGCTGCATCATCGCCAAGCAGAGACTCGCGAAGGGTCGCATTCAGGCTCGACGCATGAAGATGCAAAGGATTGCAGGTGAGGAAAGAAGCCAGATGATGCTCAGAAGAGAGTCATTATCCACAGTGAAACAAGTCCTCTGCCAACATGGGCTGAAAGGCCTCTCACAGGACAAGTCGCCAGTAATCCTGGAGCAGCATAAAAATCCAGAGAACACCATCCAAATCGTGAGGTATGGGGGTGGTAGCACCAGGTTATACAGGTGTTTTGCTGCAGAAGGGACTGGTGCACTTTGTAAAAGAGATGGCATGATGAGGGAAGAAGATATTTAAGCAAAACCCAGATTTTAACAACAAAAATGTATAACTAAAACTGAAGTGCAGAAAGGGTAACATACCTTGGTTTACAGAAAACAAAAAACAATGGACAGATTATGTTAAGTCAAAATAAGCAACTATATTATTAATAATCTTGATATATGGGACAGATGTGTGAAAGGGGAGAAGTCAACAGTCTTTGTAGGGAAACAAGAAGATTAAATTGCAATATAATGAAGCTATACTATATGTACTCGATGTATAATGATCAGACTGACTGTCTCTTTTTTGTTGTTGTTTTGGATGCTTTTACTAATGATAAACCAAATAAAAGGAGAGTATAAGAAAGTACATTAAATATCCACAACAGAAGGATGAAAGATTGTTATATATTCAAAACATGTGGTATTTATCTGGTAATACAGTTTCACATAGTACAAAAAGCTAATCATTAGATGTATTCTCATTAAATTCATTTAATATAAAGCAACTTTCTGTTAAACTATAAAAGTTTTTTTCTGGACTTCCAACATTCATGATGATTATCAAACATGATAAAAGCAAAGTTTTGCTCTTTTCTTTAAAGCAACTGAAAATATATAGTTTTAAACTCTGTATTTCAAATATTTTTCTTTAGAGCATTATTCTCTCCTCTCTGTCATAATTTGCTTTTATTGGCTCCAGTGTCCCTGCCTGTTAATATTATATCTATTTGTACTGTAAACACAAATCACTTTACCCAGAAGTGATTTGTGCTTCCTCTTACTATGGTCAAATTCTTCAGAAATCCACTCAAACCTAAAACAAATAGAAAATCTAGCTTAGTTCAGCAAATCGAGGAGGATGTGACGCCTACAAGAGCAACCGCATCTTGAAGCAACAGTTTTGGATTTTGTTTTTCCAACATAGTTGCATAGAAACAGCTGTGCGTTTCTTGCAGTCTAATGAAAAATAAAAAGGCCTCCTTTTTCCGACGTAGGAATTGGCTCCTTTGCCGTGCCGCAGTACCATATGTTTATACTGTTCTGTCTTTATTCCTCTCCCCGTGCATTCAGCTCTGCTGGACCTGCCGGTGCAGCCCAGCGCGACGGAGGTGTTGGGTTTCAGTCAGACCGCCAGCGCCTCTCCCAGCGGCCTGCCGTTCCGATTCTACGAGCAGTCCAGACGAGCGCCCAATGATCCCACCGCAAACAGATCAGTATTTGCTTCTGTCGACAAAGTACCAGGTGACCCACAGATGCTTCCATCATAGAGTGCTGAGAATGAGAAGGATTGTTTTAAAATGTTTAATCCTGACTTGCTCTGAACTCCAAATAAGTGGAAATCAGTTTGTGATTTGATCTGCAGCATCAAAGTAGAGTGATAATGTTCCACCCTTCAGTCATGAATTAGAGGTTTTATGCAGAAACACTGCTCTGCAAATTAGAGCTGGAAAGTCCCCAGTTCTGGGCTTCATTTGATGCAGTACAATGCAAATAGTATACGAACCCCTTGAGCTTTTACACATTTTATCGCATTACAACCACAAACTTCAGCCTGAGATAAAACACAAAGTACTACTTAACTGAAGTGGAAAAGAAAAGAAATGAAACAAGATTGCTTTTTCCTTTTAAGTTTTATGCGAATAAAAATCTGAAAAACGAGTGATATATCTTTATTAAACTCCTCTAGTTGGTTCTGTTTTTGTAAAGTGGAAGTCGTAGAAAATATAAGAAATACCTCCAAAAGGTGGCTAGTAAAATCAAGGCTATAAACCATCCTTAGAGACAGAAAACCTAAAAATCTGTTTGAGAACTAAGGGAAGAGCACATATGACTTCAGAGCAGTTTTTCAAAAATTTTCAAAATGTTCCCCAGAAAACCTGTTTTCTGGGGAACATTTTGAAACTCTCTTCTGAAACAAAGAACCTTTTCAGTCATGCCCATTTAAAAAAAAAAAAAAAAAAAAGGTATTAAACTGTATCAATAATGACTTTGCATGTGTAACCTCATTTTCTTGAAGCTTGTCACTCAGATTATTTTTGGTGTATGTCTATTTTCTTCCTCTCATCTCTGCCAACTATACTTTGTGACCTTTAACATACGCAGTAATGCCATTTGTGTCCAGTGTGATTATCGCCTACTGACACTCTGTCCAACTAGCTAAATATTACATTAACATGAAAACTGCTAGTTCATATTACTTGAAATAAGCGCAGAACAGTCCTTTGCAATATGATGATTGCACACACCGATATTGTGATATTGTATTGTGCAGCTTTTTAATGGAGTAAATAAGTCAGACGAATTAAGGTGAGTCTTTAAAGTTAGAACATGTTTTTTTGTTTTTTTGTTGTTTTTTTTTTCACAGAAAAAACAAAAGATGCTGCCCCAGTATTTTAACTTCCCTTCCACCCACATGTATGACATGTTAGGATGAAGTGAGTTCTTTGGCCCAACGTGTCATAAGAGCTAATTTTAGACACACTAGAGAACATCCTCGTGAGCGAAAAAAAAAAAAAACCAGTTGGGTAAGAAAAGTGAGTAAATCAACTGAATTTTAAATAATACTTTCTTAATCATAGTGACGACTCAAAAGAGCCTAACACTACAGGACTTGTCTAGCGCCGGGGTGGCTTAAAAGTTCAAAGGCTGGTCAAATTTGGAACACAAATGATAATCTGAATACTGCCAAAATGTATTTCAAGTTTTAGTTTTTTTTTTTTTTTTTTATTCTTTCACAAGCTTTTATTCTTAATGCTGTAAGGTCCTCTAAGCTCACCAGAGAGCACTTTGAAAATCTCTACTAGTATCAGACACTAATCCTGACTTCCTCCTCCTCAAGTTGGATCTGGAGGTTTTGCTAATGTTACTGTTGTCTCTTGAGGATTTTGTGTTGTGAACCGGTGTCTTTTTTTTTTCTTCTTTTTTTCTTTTTTTTGTTGCAGGCTTTCCACAATAAGAGAAAATAATAGAACTGTTATGTGCTACAAGTCTGAACACCAAGGAAAAAGTTGTAAAACTGAGAATATAGGCACCCTTGAAAGGCTTCGCAAGTTTGAACAAGCGGTAACACACACAATGTAAACATGTCTATATGTCGCACCCACTGCAGGTTTTGCAGTCGCCCACTGTGTGCCCCAGCACAGCCCCTCACCGCTCTCCTCCCCATCGCCTCCCTCCAGTGGGAGTGGAAGCACAGGGAGATGCGACTCTGTTACTGCAAGCACTACATCTGTTCAGAGCCCGTCAGGTAACACACACACATGCGCACGCACCACCGGATCTCGTATTTCATAAATATACAGACAAGGTGCGAAATGCACAGATTGGATGTATAAGGTGACTCGATAATTTTAGGAAAACAAATTTTACAGTCAACATTATGTAGATGTAATTGAAGTGACTCACTTGGAAAGAGTATTTCTACTTCACTACACATCATCTATACATTGTGAACTCATGTCATGTCTCTGGTGTTTCTATGGTGACTGTGCAACCCACCAAAACCACAATAGTTCTTGGTGGTGTGACATTGTGAAAACATTTCTGTTCCCGTGTCATATATATGCCTGTGTGCGGTGTATGTGAGAATGTACACACATACATACCCAGTGCTGCTTTTTGTACTCTGTAAGCTGGTTGGTTTACAATGCAAACAAATAGTAAGGCTGGTAGAGGGAGAGGATATGGATAAACCAATTGTAATGCGCCTTTCAAACAATACGTTTATTTACAACCTGAGAAGACGAAAAAATAGATTTTTTTTTTTTAAGCTGTTAAATTACTCCAACTTTGGACTTTAAAGCAGTGTGTTCAGAAATCTGTCTCATCTACCAACACCACCCAGTCACTAGTCGCCGTATCACCTCAAGCTCTGGACTAACATGCCATTTATGGCTGTTGGATCACCTGATGGGTATTTATCAGTTCTCTTTGCATGTTGAGCTTGGTTCACACAAGGACTTTTCTGTGTAATGATATGACACCACAAACCTCCGTTGCTGGTTCCCTCTGGGCATACAGAGGCAGTGGGGGGGTAGCTGCGTGTTCTTAGAAACTGGATGGAATCAAAGAGATTCTTTATATTTTTAAATCGGTCTCTGGTCAGGTTTACTTTTATTAGGTCCTTACGTTGAGGCCAGACGTTGTTTTGTTTTAAGTTTCAGGTTTTTCTTCAGACAGTTTCATATTAAATTTAAGGAAATATTTCATGTGTTGGGACTAAATGTTGTATATTGCACCAGAAACATTCTTCTGTCATGGTTTCTTCACTTATGACAGACATGGGGGTGGAAAAAAGTCTCAGTTCAGCTGTCTATCTTTTGTCATTCTCTAGACGATTGTGCATATTTGGAGCACACTCCATCCTCATCTTCAGGCGGTGAAGGTGAAGGAGGAGGCGGAGAAGCTCCTTCTACTCCTTCACAACCGGCTCCAGCCCTGGCACCGAGCCTCACCCCGGCCTCCCAGCCCACCATCTCCCTTCTGACGGACAGCAACGCTGACACGTTGAGCGTGGAGTCGCTCACGCTGCTGCCCCCCGCAGACTCCCCGCACCTGCATCCCTATGGTTTGACTCACTCCCTACAGAGACCTGAAGCCTCCATAATGGAGGAGGAGGAGGAGAGAGATGCTTGTAGAGAAAGAGAAGAGGAGCTGCAGGAAGAGGATGGGTCGCTGGTGGACGAGACGGAGACGGACGCTACGGTTAAAGACGAAACTACTGAAACAACTGACTTGATCACACCCACTGATGAAGGACCCGACGGAGTCAGCCAGCAAGGTGAGGATGCATCTCTAGAGGTGGAAAGAGAGAGCACAACAGCAACAGAGTCTGTGGAGACGACACACGCCGAAGTAGCAGAGTCACCTGAACTGGATTAAACCTCCTCACGTTTCTACTTTCACGCACGCACACACAGAGTGCTGTACAGCATGGCGGGTGGACTGTCCAGTTCTCGCTGCGGTGCGTTTCCACGTCAGCATCTATGGGGATGTTTGGGTGTGATGGTAAATAGTCCCAGGATGCATCGGGAGGAACCTCCTAATTTGTGTTTGCACATGAAGGAAGACACTTTTTTCCCTCTGAGAGAACAAAGACAGACACTGCTCAAAGCCCAGAAAGGCTCAAGCACATTGTTTTCTGAGCACTCGAGCGTGTCTGCTAAAGATTTATCAAGCGTGTGTCGAGACGCGCAACCAGCAACAGTTTTTTTTATTTATTCCGATTGTTCATTCATACATCACATGCTAATAATCAGAGCAGGTTTTCCTCTTTTTTCTGACATATTTCAGTTCACATTAAAGGGCAGCAGTGTTCACCCCTGTACACACACACACGCCAACACACACACTCTCTTGCCTTTTCACAGCAGCATGCCAGAGCTGTTTCTGCCACCCTGAACCAGACTTGATTTTTTTTTTCTGTATGGAAAATAGTGTGAAGGCAGGTGATCGGGAGCAGCCACTTGTTCTCAAATTAATATATGTTAACATGGTGTTGAACATTCATTCATTCGTAGTGGCCTATTTTTAGAGGCGAATCACAGAGTATGCTAGACGTACGTAGTTGAATAAAAACATCTCAGATCACCCTGTTATTTATTAATTTACTACATCAGTTTAATTAAAGCTAATTCTGTGATTAAAAAGATAGGATTGTACGTTTTTATCCTTTAAATTTCTGAGTTTAAAATGGACGAATGCTCTGTAACATCCCTAAGACTTTTTCTAAGTGTTATTGCTTAGAGAGATTTTTCTTGTCTTGTCTGGGTGATTGGTTAACCCTGTATTCTTTTTCTTCCTCAGAACCCGTACGCTAAGGTCAAACTGCTTCTTAGATTCCTACTTTAATCAGATGAATGAAGCTGTACTACTGCAATAACCTTAAAACTAACCAACATAAGGAGAGATGAATGTAACATTTCACTTTTCTCTCGATTAATGTTCATTTTCAACTTCGGTTTCCATTTCTTTAGAACAAAGCACACTTAGATTGTTTAAATCTCCAATTAATCCCTTTTTCCTTCTGTTGATTCCCATGCTTTCTATTCTTCAGCTCTCTCTTTTTTTATTATTATTATTTTCTGTGCCACCAGAACACAATGTAGGTCTTAATGCTTTACTATTCCTATTTTTTTGACTAAATTCAGAGCAATACTGTCTTTTATGGGTCTCCTAATCTTTTCATCCTGCTCAGCAGGATGAAGATGATGATGGTGATCACTGGCATGCTGAAGAGGCCCGGCGCGGTTTGTGGAGTTGAAGGGGGGGGTGGGTTTTAGGAGCATGTCACCATGTGCCTAAAACCAGTGGAAACTACCACAACATGCCGTTAGGACCCTCCATTGCTATCTGATTGTAGTGTGTGAGTGTATATGATATGTTTGTACGCTCTGTAAATGCTCTGTGCTTTTGAACTTGTAAGTATTGTTAATGAATTAAAACAGAGGAATAAAGAACTGCAATAAATTATTCTACTTAACAACAGTCAAGTGATTCTTTGCAGACGGGATCTGTGTAAGTAGAATCTAAACCTCAGCGTTTGTAAAAAAAAAAATCATAAAGCTTAACATTTTTATCTCGCAATGTGCAACCTTGATTTGTTTGTGGGCCTTCGGTTTAGGTCTTTTGAACTACCTCCTGCTTCCATCTCATTTCTCTGCTGTTTTAGCTGTAGACCCCGCATTTTTCTTCCTGTGTGAGATGGATAGCCTGTCTGAAGCTAAGATCATGACGTGGCCTCTTGTTTCTCTGTAGCTGTTGGGGCCCTCAGGCATCTTGTGGTCTGTACGTGTTAGTTTTTATCGTGGTTCCTCTCTTCAGGGAAGTCTGGTTGTGTGTGCGTAAACGTGAACAGGTTCCTGGTACTGAAGCCATACCGTGTGTGTCTTCTCTGTACTGAACCACAGTCACAGCATGAATTGAAGTTTTTTTTTTTGTTTGTTTTTTTTTTTTTTTTTTTACTGTGGAGATCACAGACAGATTTGACTTTTTTTCCCTCCTGCACTGTTGTGCTTTTGAAGTCTTCATGTACGTCACTACCTTCACATGTGGCAACTGGGGGTATGAGCTGTTGACTGAAGTTTTTTTTTTGTTTGTTTGTTTTGTTCATGAGGTATTTGTACTTTGTGAAAACGTCCTTGTTTGTGAAACAGTTAAATTTGAGAATATAGCACTTCTCTTTACACATAAACCAGTGTGTAAAGAGACTGATTTATTAAATAGTTTATTACTATTAAAATAAATAAATAATGTTTGAATAAATCTAAAGCTTTGTCAGGCTATGCTGCTTTTGCACAAAGCATGGGCATTTATTTATACGTTTTACTTTGGTAAACTGAAAATATTTTTAAATGGGGCACAATGGAGATGTTTCCCTTTCAGCTAGCTAGCAGTGTGCAGCAACAGGTCAGGGAGGGGCAGCACTGCTACTCTTTGCTCCATAGTGACATTTCTAACAGATTTAAAAACCTATTAAAGTTGTAAGGTTCTCTGCGCACCTTTCGGCTGGAAACACCTCCCTTTCACTGTGGCATCTCAATTTAATGACTTCAAACCATAAAACTATGTTTAATCAAATTTGCAGTGTTGAAAACATTAATTTCCATAATCAGTCATGCTTCCTGTTTCCACCCTCTGTTAGCCATTATGCTAAGCTAAGATGTCAAGGATTGTTTTGCTCATGCTGTACCATTGTTGTCAAGTGGACTTCCCATAATGTCAAACTGAGCCCATAAAAAGAAGTATGTTGGTTTTGTTGCATCCTGTCGTGGTAAAAATTTAGTAAAACCTTTTTGCTATTTGTAGAGTCTTCTTAGCTTTTTAGGAAAGCAGAACTTGTTTTTCCTCCACAAAATGTATTTATGTTCGGAATCGAATAGAGTGAGTCACTAGAATTTCTTAGTCTGAATAAGAGTGCAGTTTAATATATACTGTGTTTTTAACAAAAGTTGAGCGCTTTTGAGTGCCAAACTTACCCCGACTTTGGCATGTCACAGCCAGAATCACTCATTTTCTGCAAACTGTTCCCTTTAACTCTGTAATCACACTGGAAATTTTAGGAGACTGCACTAAAAGGAAGTGAGGGAAATGTGGGAAGATCATGACTAAGCAGTCTTCAGGGAATTTCTAAAACATTTCTTAATACAAAGATGACAGTTCTGTTGCCTCTTAGAGCCAGGGCTGATAACCTCTGGATAGTGACTAATGAATAACCACTAAAGAACAAGTCAAGAAGTTCAGTTTAACTTTAAGTCCTCTCAAAATGTCGTACGATTGTCAGCAATCCAAACTCGACTCATCTCACCCGTTTGGAATGTCAAAGTGACTCTTGCTGTTCCTCCTCACAATGCCTGCTTTCTCCATGTTTTTAGGGACCCATTGTTTTTTGTTTTTTTTTGTTTTCTTTTCTTTTTTGTTGTTGTTGTTTTTAGAATGGATACTATGAGTTACGGAACAGAAAATGTAATTCCTTAGAAATCAGCTGATAACACTGAGTCGTAGAACACCTCACTTCGCCTTTCACTTCTCAAAATAGTCTGGAATGTCCTGAAAACAAAAGAGCTGAGTTAAACCGATACGCATAATTCAGTCGTCACCAGACCGGCGCGATGAACTCGCACCTCGACATCATTTTGTACTGGGATATTTTATTTCAGTTATAAGGAAACAGGAGAGAATTGACACTGGTTAAATTTAGGACGCAACACTCACTGCTGACTTGTGTGCTGTGCTGTGTTATCTTCCCTAATCGGAGAAGATTATATCCTCTAACTAGTCTGGATTTACTTGAAAGAAACCGACTATTATATTCGGTATGACTCACCTGAGTGTGTTTGGCTACATTAGTCTAGAACCAAAAGTGTTTGTAAAAATCCCCAGAAGGTCACAAAGCCTCTTGGTTTAGATTTGGTTTCAGCGTTGGAGGCCTGATTTGGTATGACTGAGAGTCTGACAGCTTGGCAAGGTCAACTCTAAAGATTAGAAATTTGAAGTTTACTTCATTAAGTGTGACACATACTCTCACAAATGTCACAGGTGTGAAAAGAATTAATATTTGAAGTGTAATCTTACAAACCCCAGCGTCTGTGTGACTTTGACCGAATCAGTAATGAAAGGGCGCTTTGACCTTTCCAAAACTGTCTAATGGAGACGAGACACGCCTCCTGTCAACGACAGGTTTTTTGTTTTTTTTTCCGTATTTACCTTTAAATCACACACAGAAACACTGAACTCTAAAGATAAATGCATTGTCTTTCAAACTCTGAATGCCAAAAGTGAAATTGTCAAGCATGTGAGGTGATGTCATCTCTTTCTAGTGTGCCTGGTACTTATCAGGAGGTGTTGGAAATGACATTACATGAAAGTTCTGCTGCTGTCAACATTCTGCTTAAATTCTCTAGAAGTGTTTTTTTTTTTTATTACTTTAAATTTGCATCTGGTCTCAAACTGGGTGTAACTACTTATTAACAGCTACATATTAACATATTAGACGAGGTCATGATTCCTGCTGGGAACAGCAGTCTCAAAATCAAAAATGTAGTTCTGAACCTTGGTTTCGATGTCCAAATCTTTATCTATTACCTGAAAAGGGCCTTGAGAAAGGAAACTTCTCTTCAGAATGAAGAATGAAAGGACAAGGTTCAAATAACATTTTGCTGTACGCAGCACATTTTCTGCCACATAATCCTCTCCTGCTGATAACAGATGAGTTGACGATAAGCAATCAGTAGACATCTATACATGGTGTTACTGCAGTAACTTGCTGTTGGCAAGCGGAATAGGTTGAAATCTAGTCTATTCAGGTATTAGCAGAAGGGTTGTAGTCTTGATAATTGGACATAACATTCTGGAAAAAGTGTTTGTGCTGGCAACCAGAAACGTCTCAGAAAATTGGACTCTAGTGAAAATACATCATCACCAAATGACCAAGGAAGAGTGAGCCTCACGTCCAATATTGTTGGTATTACTCTTTTTTGTGTGTGTGTGTGTGTGTGTGTTTTTCAATGAGGACGTTCTCAGAAGTTTGTTCATTACCGTAAGATTGAAGCTTACCGGATGATTACGCAGAAAAGAAAACTTTGACTCCATTCATCATAAAACTGACAACATTAAACAATGGCTGTTATACTGCTTCTGTTCAAACAAGGTTCAAGCTTCCTGAAAGTCTACAGGAAGCGTTCGGTTTAAGCTCATGAACACAATGACGCTGAGTAAGAGTGAGTAAAGCTTCTGGTAAGTCTTCAACCTTAAAGGGTAACCGGTTGCACCCACTGAGTAACATTTATTTTGAATGAAACACCGTTGAATCGAGGCTGAAGCTGGACTCTGTTTAATTCTATAGGCAAAGTGAAAGCATTGAGTAATCCCCTCTTCAAACGTATTCATACGTTCTTTGAACGGACACGTCTGTCATTCCAGACAGTTTAAAACCAAGTCATCTTTTAAACATGACACCTCACATGTTTATACTTATCTGTTTGTACAAAATCGGTTCACTTTGTTTTTACTTTATGACTTTATAATCGACACTCTGTGGTTTTTATTTGAAATTCTGATGTAAAACTTGAATTCTGCCTCTAAATGTGATCTCGATCTACATGTCAGTCTAACCAATAAGCCTCAAAAATATCCCACTTCCTCTTGAAGAAATGTTAATCTGTCCACACACATTTATAGATTTACTATCACAGACGTCGATATGTGTCATCTCGTCCCCTGGTTCTGGTAAGTGTGTTTATGTACGTGTAACACTCCATTTACTACCAAAGTAACCCCACCCACCTGTCACTTTGCCCTACAGAGATGAGTCAGTGCGGTAGCAATACTGTACACTACCTTCCACACTTTCTGTCTGTCCTGTGATCCATCATTTCCCACCTGACCCTGACAAAAACTTCCATCACAAGACAAAAACAGCAGAAACTCGCTGAAAGAAG
This sequence comes from Girardinus metallicus, assembly GCA_903067095.1. Classification (NCBI taxonomy): domain Eukaryota; kingdom Metazoa; phylum Chordata; class Actinopteri; order Cyprinodontiformes; family Poeciliidae; genus Girardinus; species Girardinus metallicus. The sequence continues at coordinate 12,309 of CAEGAE010054850.1, read as the reverse complement.
AAGGAAAATCAATAGAGGTTCACTTAAATATAGTTTATTTAAAACATAGAAAACAATGCACAAGTATAGAAAATACTAAATAAATTCTATAAAACAAACTGAATCAAAAATCTGCTTGGCAGAGACATGTAAAGAAGAGGTAACAAGCCTCTTTGTACAGTACAAAGAATTATCATGTCTCCAGCTCTGAGTGACAAGATTTCATTCACATCAGATTTTACCAAGACACTAAGTGGTGTTCAAGCCTTCAGTGCTGACAAACAGTCAAGGGCGATGTAAACTTTTTGATATTAGAGTATTTAAATCTGCTACAAATCTGCATGTGACGCTTCAACCGCACCCTCCACTGTGACTCTAAATATTTCGAAGTCCATTCCCTTAAAGTCCTTCGGCAACACTTGTGAGCTCTTTGAGTTTCAGCCCCAGTTATCCTCACCGGTACTTTTATCTCAGTAAAAGCTCCTACGCATGTGTTGTTTTCTTTTAATGCAGCACTTTTCAACTTTTTATACTTCCTTGTCACCAAAGGATGCCCCGTCCATGTGCCACTGGGTGCCAAGTCTTTAGAGGTAGATGCTGAAATGTCGTGAAAGATTAATGTCCAACTCCAGGCTCCCTGTGCTCGCCTTTGGTTATTGTGGTTCTTTATGAGCATTTCACAGTTTGTCATCCAAAAAGAGTTTGCCGATGTCATTTGTAACCATGTCATCTCTCCCCTGGATCTGTTACGCAAAGGCTTCATGAACCCGATTGCAGTACCGTTACTTGGTAAAAGCTCCCATCTTGCAATCAAGAACAATGCAGCCAAGAAGTTATATGGCAGACTGTTTACAGTTTGTAAGGGAAGTCCAATAGGAAATCTTGGACCACATGTGTGACCGGCAGCTCTGGGATCTTTCCTCCGCACAACTCTATGATTCGTCTCCTGCACAGCTCCTGCAGCGTGGGCTCCCATTTCCTGTACGGGACCTTCAGGCTCCTCTTGGATGTGTTCATGTAATACTCCAAGAGGGCAAAGAGTGTCGGGAAGGAACGCTGGTTGCCGGCCAGAGAGAACTTTTGCTGCTTGTAGTCGATGCGCACACTGACGGGTCCTTTCTTGTCGTGATAGGACAGGGTGAAAAAGACGTCCTTCTGTCGGCTGTCGCGGATAAGGTAGCTGCCCAGCGGGGCGTTGCGGAGCATGCGGTGGGCCTCCTCCACTCCCAACGGACCCCAGTAGAAGCCGCTGCGCTCAAGCTTGGCGGCTGTGTCAGTGATGATGTTGCAGTCCTCCTTGGAGGTGAACGTCGGGAAATGAGTTAGGTACACAGACACGGACTTCAGGCTTGGATTTGGACCGGCCTGATGCTGAAGCTGCTCCGATTGCGTAGGGGTTGCTGCTGATGATGATGACGAAGATACAGAAGATGATGATTGTGCTGGTGAAGCGCTTGGTAAGGCGGTCCGCTCATGGCCTTCCACTGTGCTGTCGGCTACCATCCTACAGTGGAGAGAGGCCCTGAAACCTCTCCCATCTCTAACCACCACACTGACATCCTGAAAGACACAAGAAAGAAGACGCATGTTAGTAATTCAGCACCTCCAAAAACTTCCAAAAGCCCCAAATAACATCTCAAACCCAAAGGCTAAAACCACAGTAGGCATTCCATAGTAATCCCCAAAACTTTTAGCTTCCAAGTGTTTTTTTTTTTTTTCTTTTGGACATAGCAAAATTTTATAGCATAAAAATGCATCTGCGTGATTATTTTTGCATTTAGATTCATTTCTAAAGAGGATCCCAAAACCTCAGTCTTGATGATTTGCCTCTCCAATTCTGGAAATCACTGTCCAAATACATCTAAGACTGTGTGTACATTATGTTAGTCAAGTAATCTTTCCACAGAACGGTGCTGTTCTTCATATGACTGGAATTTGTGGCTTGGCTGGTAAACCCATATCCAATTTACTGTATCCCGTCTCTATCCACACACACGCATCTGACCTCATCTATGAATTAAATGTTAAAATCTTTTGTTGCTGTTGTTGTTTGAGGATAAAAAAAAAAAAAAAAAAAAAAAACAGCATGACATTGGGAGTAATGACCCTAGGGTGAATAGGACAGGGTTCAGTCAGGATCTCGTGGTCGAGTTGAGACAATAAGACTTTAGGCTTGTCTACAGTCCGGGCAGCTTGTGATTCATCTGTCTTTCTCTGAATTCCTGTTCCAAGTTAAAGGAAAGTGGTGCGACAAGAAATTTCCAGGAAAACACAATGATTAACCATGGTTAATCATTGTGTTTTATATTACTAATGCTTTTGGGGTGTGGATCGTTCAGCTAGACTTCAGGATCCTGGAATTGTTTAAGGTGTCACTCAACTTCTGGATACTCCATATCTGAATCAGTTCTTTGTGTCCATTTACAATAAGAATGCAGACAGGATACAGGCCTGCGCAGAAACTGCAGAAAAATCCCTAAAAACGGCCATTTTTAAATCCAGACCATTGTCATTTTAAAGAAACAGTCCATCATAAATCCCTCATTTAAAAAATAAATGAATACTAATACCAAGAAAAAATAAAATAAAATAAAAAGTCTGACCGTTTCGTTTTTAACAGCAGCTGCGTGTTATGGATCCGTCAGTCAGTAATCCCATAGAGCCAGTGCGCCGGTGGTTAAACAAGGAGATAATCCTGCAGGGTCCTGACGGGGACAGTGGTTGTTGCATGGGACAGTTTCTGACTCAGACTCGGCGTCTTTCTATCCTCCGCTTAGCTGCGATCCCCAGCCGTCAGTTCGTCTGACTGCCTGTACGTGCGTGTGAATGCTGGTAAATAGTTGAGATTTTATAACGCCTCTGGAAGCTCCTCCCACGATGCCTTTAGCGGCAGCTCTGCCATTTCTCAGAAACGAAAGCGAAACTCTGCGCTCCGGTTCGTATCCCCGAGTCTCTTTCAATTCTTTTGAACTCGCTCCTGTTTGGAGAATCTCAATATTAACCGCAAAGCCACATGACAGTGGGACGTTTACAGAAACACAGGTGACAGATTAGAGTAATCGGAGCATTTCCTAACTTTGCTGTTTGGGCAGCGGAGCCTCAAATGTGCGGTTCATGTTATTACATTCGTGCATTTTTGCGTTTATTGTGCAAGGACTATATCTATATCGTGTCATTTAAGGGATGCAGGCGTCCCTTAAATAACACGATCACTTAAGGTGCAAAAGTTCATTTATTTTAGAGATTTATTTAAAAAGGAAAAAAAAATGCTATAAAGACTCTTCATATTCACAGAGATTCATTGTGTGTGTTTTTTTATATATATATAGGCAACTATTTTCTTTGAAAATTGCAATATTGCAAAAGACTTGTAAGAAAAATGATTTGTTATAAGTAAGTACAGGGCTGATTTTAGGAGGACGCGGGCCCCAGGGCTGAAGCCGGCTTTGGCCCCCTTACTCACACAGGCTTTTCTTACATGAACAAATTAGAATGGATTGGTGGTTAGACGCCCATCGAGAGCAGACGTTTTTCAAAACAATCTTTGCATTTGTTTTTTTTTTTTTTTTTTGTTATTCTTGTTGTTTTAAATTCCACATGAGTATGCTATTGTTTCAAGAAATTTATTTATTCATAGTCAGCCAACACATCTGAATTCAATTTATTTGTTTGTCTATTTAAAGAGAAAATTTTAACGCTATTATAATGTAAACCTGCAGGAAAAACTCTTTGAATTGCTGTGTGCTACATCAGATAGCGCACCTGGTTGATAAGGGATATAAATATGACTTTTGAACCTCACTTATATAACTTTATTGAGATCATTTTCTCACTTGAGCGTCCATATAATGATTTTTGTTTAACTAAACAGGAATGAAATGCAACTTTCATAAAAAAAAAAAAAAAGAACTACAGATAAATCAGTTGACTTGGGGCATGAAAATTAAGTCATACATGTGGCCACTTCTGTTTTTTAGAAACTGGAAGCTTTTCTGCAGAACACGACTGAAAGAACACAGTCTACCGAAAATATGCTGCGGTGATTCATATCTTGGGCTGCTTACTCAGAAAAGCTTTTTTTTTTTTTTTTTTTTAAGTCAAATTCGAGCTTTTTTATTGAGAATTTGTTTCCTAAATAGGAATGGGATTTGCAAAGCACCAGCTGGCTGGTTTTATTGCACATCCTATCAACTTTCGAATCGGTTATTAAGACGGAGACATGGAGCCGTGTTGTCGTCGCCAGGTCTGGCTTTATGACAGCTGTTGTCAGAGTTCCAACAAAACAAAGAAGACAAACCTGTTTCATTAAAGTCACTTACTTTCCTTTTAATACGATTCCCCATTCCTGATTGCCTCTTTGTTTATCATTCATGGAGGATACGCTTCACATGAAAAAAAAAAACAACAACTTAACAATTAGTGGAGAAGGAGCATGACGCTACTTTTTCGCGGTAGCCACCCCTAATTTAAATTTACGCTGATTTATTTTCTTAATGCTTCGGTGGCTGGATCCTGACTGACCAGGTATCTGAAGGAAGGTTGATTCCACTTTCCATTGCTTTTGTACGTTGTGATCCACCTTTTAAATTTTCTGCTCCGGTCGCTCGTGTTGCTGTCGGATTCAGCTGACCGGTCAGGACTAACCGCGCTCCTCAGAGGGGAAACTCGATATCGTGTTTCAAGAAAATAAAAATTGTGAACCCCTGGCGGCCTGGTTCTTGTCGGGTTTCCAGCAATGTAAATGGAAACTTACGGAAACACATGAGGTCTGTAAAAGAGGCAGCTCTAGATTTTATTGCTCGAGCTTTTAAATAGAGCCCAGAATAGTTTTGTTTCACTTTAGGATTCAGATATAGTCCTTGCTAATGGTGTGCGCATGTCACAGATCTGCATTTGCAGTTCCTGCATTAAAAGAAAAAAACAAGGCTTGCAACACATTCCACCCAAGCTTGCGCAATTTGCAGTGTGTGTGCATATATTTATGGATATCCACTCTTCTTTGTCTTCTTGGTTTTATTATGGTGGTTATCATTACTCCATTGAATCAACACAAGCCTCTGCTAATAAAAGGAGAAAAAGAAACTCAAAGCCAGACAGAGGGGGAGGGATGGGTCAACAACAATTCTGCGCGTGTCAGAGGCAGCTTTAATGAGAAACATTCCAACTATTTCCCTGAACCAATTCGACTCCTGCTGCACGTCTTTCTCTGTATTCCTGCACGCACTAGGGATTTCTGTATTATTAAGTTTGCTTGCCGTGAAGTTTGGTGACAAAACAAAACTTGTGACTTGTTGATATCCACCACACAATTTGTGTTTATCTGGACACATGCGCCTGCACCTTAAGTTTCATTTCTGTTAAACGGGAAGAGACCGAGCAGCAGACAGTGGTGTTGTGTTTAAAGACAGGTGTGTGCAAACTAAAGCAGCTGCAACCAGGCAGATTGCATCACACGCTTTGTCTCAACCATGATTAATGATATATACATCAACATATATCTGTCTTGTTGGCTCACTGAGACATTACTGCTGCCAACTGTGGCAGCTGAACCTTAGCAATGACTCAGCATAAGCAAGGCATGACAAGTCTTTTTTTGTACAGATATGGTGTCTTGGAAAAGGATTGATACTTTTTTTCCAATTTTCTTACATTTTGTCATATTTGAGCTAAAAACAACAATGTGATTCGTTGGTGTTGTATAAACGTACAGTGCACAGTTTTGAAGTAAAAGGATGATGCATTTCTTACAGATTAAAATCTGAATGGTGTGCTGTACAGTGGTATTCTGCCCCTCCATCAATACTTTGCACAACCTCCATTTGCGGCTGCATGTTTTTGGGGAAATGTCTCTTCCAGTTAAACTAAATTAATTAAAATCTTTGCAAGTTTTCAAAAGCCTCAAACTCAGTCAAACTGGATGGAGACTTGTCACGGGTTAAGAATAGATTTTGACTAAACCACTCTGTTGTAGCTCTGGCTGTATGTTAAGGGTTGTTGCACTAAAACTAGGAAACCGCCACTCTGGTCTCAAGTATTTTGCAGACTGTTTTCTTTTGTTTTTTTCCCCCCTGGATTCCTCTGTATTTAACCCCATCCTTCATTTCTGAAGGATGGGGTTAAATACAGACCCTGTTTCTGCCGAAGAAAAACATTTCCTCAGCAGGATGCAGTCAGCACCATGTTTATTTTCATTGCCTCCGTTTATTTTGAAAGTGCAATGTAATTTTTTTTTTTTTTTGCTAGCTTAGTGTGTTATGTTTTTATGTAAAGTACGTTGAAATGCCTTGTTACTGAAACACATTTCAAATAAATCCTGACTTGACTGTAGATGGGGGGACTGTGTTTTTAAGTTTTCTGCCATAAAAAGTATCCCCCTGTAGGCGGAGCATTTATAATTTTTGATGCTGTCTGTTTTCTAATGGTGTCTAATAAAGTTTTCACTTCACAGAACAGCCGTTGTACACAGATGGTCTCTATTTAGAAAACTGAGTGAGTTAGCAAGATTTTTATTTTTTTTTTAAGGGGTATTACATTAAAGAGAACTAATTTGAAATGAAAGTTTCTTTGATTATTATTTGTAGCAAAAACCATGTATTGTTTTCATGTCAGTAAAACAGGTTGGGGTTGTTGCATGGCAAAATGTAAAACAATAGGGTCATTCAAGCCATTGTTTCTGAAAGGCTGGTAGCCACCAGAAGGTCGTAAGCCGTCACATGTAGGAACACAATGCACATGTATGCCTGTCAAGAGAAATAGTAAAATCTTTGTTTGATCGAGGCGCGGCCATTTTCGCCCACGTTTCGCATCACTCCATTCGTTCTTTCAGAGAAGCTTCCGTCAGTCTCGTCTGCATGTGGGGAATTTTTTTTCTCTGTCCCAAAACCCCATACCAATTTCCTTGTTTAACTTTTGTGATGACCTCTGCACAAGGAAATGCGGCTTTACTACCAGGAAATAATCGCACTCTCCCTTCAGGTGCAACTTGTCGGCCCGTAAACATCCATATAGAGAAGGCTATGAGTGTTCCAGTAAAAAGGAACATGCCTCCCTTCTTTCAGTATTGCTACACAACAGGGAGTGCTTTCGTTATGAAAATGGCACATATGTTTTGTGTTACTTGGATTATTCACTGTCCTGTATGAAACACTTGAGTTTTCCAGCTTCTGTGTCATATTCTTAACTCCCAGCAAAAAACACGTAGAATTCATCCTTACGATCTGTGTGTTTTAGATACTTTGGCTCGGTTTCGATTTATATATATCATAAAGAGTGCTGTCTAACTTTACTGTCACTTGTTGCAGTTTCATTTTAACTCAGCTGAGTAATCACCCAACAAATTATATCACATCATAAAAAACACGATAATATTTTAAAAAGACAAACTGAAGAAAAAAAAAAAACACAGATTACAATGTACAAATACAAGGCAATAATAAGATGTTTTGTTCAGGCGTTAATCAGCTTCTTGGCAAGCAAACAGATTTTTCCAGTCAAAGCATATCAATGTCAAACTCAGCTGCGTGGAATTAAAACAATGACCTAATTTTTTTTTACGCTCATTTTTAAAGCTGCTGACTTTAGCATTTGTGAGGACAGGTCCTAAGACGCCTTTGAACTTGGCTTCAGTTCCAGGATGATGACTTTGATTGAGTAGTTCCTGTATTTATTTTGTCAAAACATAATTTTAGTTTGAAGGAAAGAGGAAGGGATGTTGCAGCTCCAGTTCGCTGAATCTCTGAGGATTATTGTAAGGGCCATGGGGGAAATGTATTATCTCTATCTTACAAAAGAGAAAATAGAAACCGAGCTGACAAACTTGTCGTGCAGTCTGTGAAACGAGGGCATCCGCCCTATTGTGGACTTTGATGTGAAAGCGAAGCTGTCTTAAATATAATCAGAGAATCCACAATGTTTCTGGGAAACACAAGACACTTTGAAGCATTTCGCGTAGACATTATAACTCCTCAGAAAGTCGTGATCTCATGTTATCCTGAAATTCAGCTTTCCAGAATCAGGTAATCTATAACCCATTCAGGACGCAAATCATCTCTGACTCATTTCTAGAGCAGTTCATGTGCCGTCTGGCTTGTAGGCCTATGAGTCTTTTCCTCTTTTCTAATCTTCCCGTCTTTTCCAAGAACAGATGCGCATTCAGTAAACGGTATCTGCTAATGCCTTTTCGCGAAGGACGTCCTGATCTCATCCCAAGTGGATGGATTCCCAATCATGTTATTTTACTAAGCGATCAACAATGAAGACCTCGGCCTGGCCAAACCCAACACCAAATAAGTGCTGTTGTGCTGTCTTTGATTCTTCAGCTGCAAAGCCAAAGCAGCGTGCTGATGCTATTTGTGCCACCATTTCTGTTCGCACGGTTCACAAAACTGCTGTGATCTCTCCATATTACTTTATTTTTTTGTCACCATTGATGATCTCTTTTTTAGGTCATTGCTCATGTAGCCTTCTCTGCTGAGATATCCAAAAAATAAGACTCTAGTTTTTTAGAGTTATTTATGACAAAGTGGTAATTTTTGGAACCTGTTATGTAAGTGATTGATGGAAACCACACTGACACATGTTACAAATTGGAATATCAATGTAAATATCAAAATGGAGATGAAACAAAAAGAGAGATTGCATTGACTGCTGCGGTTTGGTATTTGTCTGTATCATTTGACCTGCTCTTAGATACCTGTTAACGTGTTTTTCATCTCATCGTCTGTAAGATTTTTTTAGTACGCCATTAACTGGAGCCGCACTGAAATGTGCTTTGTGCTGAATTAGCACAGAGTCCCTTCAAAACACAGAGTAAAGATGCTAACATTAGCACCTTAGCTAACTGGAAAACACCGCCAGCAAGAGTAAGACACAAGTGTATTGAAGACAAGCTATCCTTTCTTGAAAATTGGTCCCAGAGAAACAAAAAAGGTTTTTGAACAGACACCAAAACCTAATTGTTTGATCATAATAATCAAACAATTAGGTTTGATCATGGAAGCATTATCTGCAGAGCTGGCATGTCAGCTAATGTGTTCTGTCGTTGTCCATAGTGCTGGAAGGGTTGAAGAAATTCAAGGAAACTCCTTTCTTGGTTTTTTTTTTCAGGAACTGAAACAATTTACTGTAATGCACCTGCAGAAAATGAAACAGAGTGACTCGAAGAAACCTGCACTACTTCCACTATCACTATAGAGAGGTTCAGGTAGCATTTCTGAGGAACAACCAGTCCACTGAGAAACTTCTTGCCTGCATGGGGACGATTCACTGTTCCAGAAAATGCTTCAGATGACTCTTTTGCTTTCAATTGTATATTTGGTGTTTTTACAGTCGCATGATTTCAGCCTCCTAGCTTCAGATTATCATGATATAATGACAGATGTTATTAATAGCAGCAGTTAGATGAAGTTGGGGTGTGTGTGGGTTTTGCTGAGGTACAATCTACATTGCAACATGTTTTAGTTAGCTTTTATTTAGATAGGTAATAATATAGAAATAAATAGAATCCTGGTAGTAACAGGGAGGGTTTCATTATAAATCCATACGGTGACGTCATCGTGCTGGCTTCTTGTGTGGGAGTTAAAATTCAAACTTCTGCAGAATTGATTGACACTCATCACCTAATTGGACATTTCTTTGGGGGGGGTACAAAGAAAGATCACACTGTTCTGAAATTTTGCAGATTAATTTCTGGTTGGTGAGGCCTCGTTTTCTGACCATTTTTAGCCTCACACATTTAAACCCTAGCTGCATTATAATATGTTGTGAGCTGAATTGTCATTAAAACAGAAGGGAAACATGGTAGCAGTAGCCTAACACATAAGCTAACTAGCATGTGAACATAAGCAGCAGAAGGCAAAGGTGAGAGGCGTTTGAAAATTGTTGCTCTGTTGAGTCACGTGTGTTTAAACTCTAAACTGCAGAAATGTTATGACTGAACAAAGTGTACGCCCCTGTTAAAAAACAAAACCTTCATACTGAAACATCTGGAATGTGATTGGTGAGGGGGGTAAGTGGAGCATAAACACGGTACTAATCTAGATATGCTACTTTTACTGACTTTGTAAGTAGCAGATGGTCTGGGCCTCAGTATCGCCTGCTTATCATTCTGCAATTACTTTTGATTTGAGTCTGGGACATAAAACTCTATTCAGGACACACCAAGTGATTTTACTCCCAATCTTGAATGACATTCACTTGTGGCTCCATAAACAGACTCGGTACTCAGTATTCTCCTCCAGCTCAGTTTGTGGAGTACGTATCTTTTACCAATGGCTGACTACTCATCCACAATTATAGTTCTGCTGCAGCATGACCACAAGTGTGTTCATAATATCAGTGAGTGGCTACGGCAGGATTTTTACTGGATGAGGCTGGTGACCGACCACGCAAGAAACCAAGTAACTCACTGAACATTGGCCTTCCACTACTTAGAAAAAGAAAATCTAAAAACAAGACACAGAAGAACCAGTGTATGGTCTTATTTTGTAAAGGTGTTTTTATTATCTTGACCAATACCAAGAATATTAGTCGCATCTAAGCAGTCCTTAAATCACTGCTTCTTCTCCCTACTAATCAAAGGACGGAGTTTAAAGTCTTGTTCATGCTCTAGGAAGCACTGAATGATCAGTTTGGAGTTGGTTCACCTAGGAGACCACGTGGTCTCCTAGGTGACCTGACACCTGTTCACTCGATGTTCCCAGGATCACAGCTGTAAACAATGAGAGACGGAAAGGTATTTAGTTTCCTCCGGTTGCCTGGGACCAATTTCCTCAAACATGAGGTAATAAGAAGCAGTTGGCTCCTTTAAGCAGAAAGCATTACTGTTTACTCCGACTTATAAAAAGTAAAATATTTTATTATCAGTACAATTTCTATAATGTAAACATTAACTTGATTTTTTTTTTTTGCTTCATATTTTTCTCTTTATATGATACCTAAATTTTAATTTCATTCTTAAAATGTTTTTTTTTTAAAATTGTAATTGTCTGTACCTCTGCGTCTTTGTATTCCTGCAAGGAACTACTTTGTACATGAGCGTTACTTTGCGTGTCTGGATTGTCTGTCTGTTGTCTCTTTGTTGAGCAGTGTACCCCTCCCACCTGGCAACAGCTCACCGCTCCTCCCCCGACTCCATCCATCCTCAATGGAAAAACCTGTTCATGTGAAATGATGAAGTTTCTTCAATTCCCTCCACAGCCATTACAGAAATAGAGTTTGTAATTTAGAAGTACAAAGACAAGCAAATCTGTTGCTGAATGTCATAATACCTGGAACATTTTTTAGGAAAGTTTTTCTCCTTTCCTTTTTTTTTAATGTATAATAAAGGATTTTCTTAAGTAGTATGTTAAATAAAAACAAGCTACTCCTCTTTTTGAAAAAATTTCTTGGATTTTTCTCCTCATTCCTTGTTTCATAGCATTTATTTCTTCATGCACACATTTAGATTTTGTTCAAAATAGAAATTCAGATGCCATTAAAAAAAAAAAAAAAATTCAGTGTGTTTTGACATGTAGGAAAAAAAGCAACGAACTCAGGACATAAGCTTTGACTCTTGGTTGCCTTTGCCGTCAAAGCTACTTTTAGAAGTCTGTGTGTCATCATTAGACTTTTAAAAAATGACATGAATGTCCTAATATCTTAATATGATGATGTGCACGATGAACCCAAAAGTGATCCACAAGGATAGGCTTTAATTTAGAAAGCGGTGACAAACACCAAGAGGAAACTGCTTACAGCTGCAGCAAGTTACGTTACAAACAGCCACAATTCCCTTGGTGGTTCCCTTCAATCTTTCTGGATCTGTATGTGGAAACGAGGTTGCATCACATAAGTATAATGTTAATCAATGTGGAAAGTAATATGAAGCGATCGCTTAATATAATGGTGTTGAGAATTAAATGAATGTAAAAGCCCCCGGCTCGTTTTAATTCTCTCATGTCCCTGGGTTCAAGCTGGATCCCACATGTCAGGAGTTGGAACACACAAACGGACGGACATCGCTGTTCAACTTCGACAATCAGACAATTTATTAGACAATGGACAACATAACACGACAACATAAGACTCACACGATGCATCGTACAACAGATAAGACATAGACCAATACTCACGCAACAACAAACATTTAGAGAGAAAATCACCTCCCGAGAACCTCCTTGTTCTGACTCTTCATTTGTTGCGCCTCCTGTTTTGTATCAAAGAGAACGGGTCCCCTGAGCTGTATGTAAATTAGGGGAGTGCCTCTAGTGAAGAGGGGGGCTATCAGATTTACGACTTTTCTTAACATTCCTGAGTGAGACAGAGAGTTTTATGACTTTGCCCAAATCGCTA
>CAEGAE010054847.1:0-37431 GCA_903067095.1 Girardinus metallicus | reverse complement strand
GCCTCCCTTCTTAGGCTGCTACCCCCGCGACCCGACCCCGGATAAGCGGAAGAAGATGGATGGATGGATGGATGGATAAAAACATTCTGCATTAGACAACATTTTCCCTTTTTCATCGTTGGAAACAACTCTCTTGTGTGATCCTCTCAGTGATTATGTCTCGTAATAACTTGTCATTATATTGTTCATTATTCAAGACATTAATTGGTAATTATTCTAGATAATTACTTCTTTTAATCATCATTTTAATGATAATTAAGGTGACTGCCTTTGACTACAATTTGACAGATGCAGGCTTTTGTTTTTTGTATTTAAAAGAGAGACTAATAATTCTGTTTTTTTTGTTTTGTTTTTTTTTATTATTATTATTGTATTCACCTCTCATAATTCAAAGAAGTGTCCCTAATTTGTGGAATTAGGAAAACTTATTAAACTTTCTGCAACAAAAAATACACATAATGTCAAAAAGTGCATTTATTAGAGTCATTTTTGGCACTTCAGTTATTGTAACTGGTCACACATTTGGCATAAAACACAAAGGAGCATCCCAAAAAAAAAAAAGAGTTATGTCAAATTTACTGCCCAGCAGAAATTCAAATGTTACTGTCTGTTTAAAGCTGTGATCTTTTTTAATACAAGTGTAAGGAATGAATAAATTATTTTTTTAACTGATGCAAGATTTAAATTTAGCAGAAAAAAGGATAGATAAAAAAAAAGATACTGCAAGTTCATTCAGAAATAACTAACAAAATCAAAATACTGAAAAGTTGAGATGCTCACAATTTCTTTCTTTGGAACAACGCTACAAAAAATTGATAAAATGTTTTACATAAAGGAGACGTACAGTATATGACATGCAGCACCATGATGTGACTAACACAAAGCAGCTTAGACAACAAAGCTTTTCTTTAGCAAAAGAAATGAGTGAAATGTGTTGTTGATATAATGAATCATTTTAAACATGCAGTAAGCTTTAATTCCTTAAAACGTGTTAAGTTATGCATTTAAAAGTTACAGAAAAAATGGTTCAAGAATAAGAAAACTGAAGATAGTCTTCAAGTTAGCACCATTCAAAAGTATTCATAACACTTGAACGTTTTCACAGTTTGTCTTATTACAATCACAAACTTCACTGTATCTTAAGATTTTAAATACAACTTACTCCTAGCACTTATATGTAGGAATATTAGAGTTAAGGAGGCTGAGTTAAAAAGATTGTGAAAATTGAATCACTTTCTTTAAGCCTATGCACTATTTTGTATTGGTCTATGACAAAAATTAACAAAATACACAGACGTTTGTGATCGTAAAATTACATAACGTGAAGTTGTTAAGTGTTGTGAATATTTTTGTAACGTGCTTAAACTTCTGGCAAACATTCCGTAATTCTTGCTGCTATTTGGTTTTGTCACTAAATCCCAAGCTTTGAGTGCAAGGTCTTAGGTACTTTAACATGTAGACTCATTTCACCAGTTGTAATTTGTCTTTGCTTGGTTGCTATTTCACTTTGCTGCTTTTATTAATGCAGGTACCGGATTAGCCTTTTAGAGTAAACCAATGCATTTATAAGACTGGATACGTATGTCTATGGCACTGTCAACTCAAGAGAGCGATCTAGTGCTTCTTCTCAAGGTAATTAGAGGGAACCCATCCTTTCCTTGGCCTGCCATTGTCCAGGATCTTGCAGTACCACCAGCCATTAGGGTTTCTTTCAAGAACCTCCAGACTTGTCCCCTCAGGAAATCCCATAGTCTCCTCATCACCATGGTAATCTGCAATGGAGACATATACCTCCCTGAGGTTATTGTGGATGATGTGGGGCTTAGGTTTCACTGGGGACAATGGAAGAGCATTCTTCGGAGAGCTCAGGCCCAAAGACTCCGAGCTGCCGGTGCTAGATTTGTTCCTGTTGTTTGATGGCAGACTGCGAGGTACAGCACCAAAAGAAGCATTGCGTCGCACTGTGGGGCTGACACGTGGGTTGTCTGTTGAGTTGAGGGACTCATTTCTTCTGAGGGACACAGCAGGACTGGCACCGTCTCGGACTGGAGCTGAGATGAAGACAGACTGAGGTCTGACAACCTGCTGTTGTTTGGTGCTATTTTGCTTAAGTGAGCTGAACAAGCTTGCAGGTTTGGAGAGACCACCTGGAGGTTTGGAAGGAATGGGTGGCATGACCTTCTTTAAATTCAGGTTGATGTTGTTCAACACCCGCACCCTTTGTTCGTTCTTTTCAAGACTGTTGGACTTGCTGAGGCATCCAGGTTTAGTTGGTGTACCATAGGACTCATACTCTCCCATGTCATCTTGTTGTCTGGCAGGCTCCAAAAAGTATGTAGGAGCCCAACCTTCTGCATCTCCCCAGCGAATATACCACCAGCCACTTTCCTGCTTCTCAATGACCTCCACTACCACCCCAGCAGGGAAGCTGAGCTCAGAGTCTTGAACTTTCTCATAGGGATCAGTTGTGCGATACAGGTTGAAACCTTCCATGTCAGACTCACCTCTGCTTCCTTTGGAGTAGATGGATGAAAGATCGGACGTACTCTGAGATGAAAAGGAATCTTCTGAGGAAATGACTGAAGCTGTCTCAGAATCTTCACCTTTACTTTTGGTGCCATTCTTTAGCTGACCTGTCGGCCGCAGCTGTCTTCTTAAGGTGCTGATGTCCATCTTCTCTGCACTAGATGCTTTGGCTAGCTGTGGCTTAGGTCTCACCACAGGTCTCAGTTTAGAGGAAGACTTGGTGAAGGAAGTCATCTTGCATTCTTCATTATCTTTCTTTGGTCTGGAGAGATCTGGGGTTGACTCAGACGAAGCAGATTTGGGACTGGATGCTTCCTCAGATCTGACTGACAGTGGAGTCCCATTCAAGTCAATCTTGAGCCTGTTACCAGCAGGTCTCCATCCACCTGATGCCTGGTTTGCAGTCTTGCCATTTTCTGACAAAACACTTGTCTTGGATAAGTTTGAGTCTTTGCTGCAATGTCTCTCTGGGGTCTCCCTGAAGGGCAGGAAGCCATCATTCTCGTAGATACATTCTTCCTCTCCCCCAGCTTCTCCTTCTGC
The DNA here is from genome assembly GCA_903067095.1 of Girardinus metallicus. Taxonomy (NCBI): domain Eukaryota; kingdom Metazoa; phylum Chordata; class Actinopteri; order Cyprinodontiformes; family Poeciliidae; genus Girardinus; species Girardinus metallicus. The sequence goes on along the minus strand of CAEGAE010054847.1, from coordinate 34,362 downwards.
TTCTTGGCCATCCTCAAATGATTCCCCCAATTTAAAGGAGGCGCTGTGGAGTGATGAAGCAGGAGATGGTTTGGAAGACAAATGAGATCCCTTTTCAGAGGACGTTTCTTCATTCTTAAAGTCCACCAGAGAACTTTCCCCTCTCAGAAACTCAAACTCAGATTCCAGGTCCAGATCTCCAATGGCAGGCACGTCGTATTCTGGCTCTTCATAAACTGGCCCACTAGGAGATACAGGAGACTCCGGGGCATCTGATCCCGGACTGCTCGGAGGTGCTGTCTCCACTGAATCTTGTTTTTTGACAGGTGGGGCAGGAGGTGGTACTTTCGGGCGGCACAGAGTGCTTGTTCTCCGATTCAAGTTGGGCTTTTTACGTTTGTCAATGTAGGAACATGGAGCCCAGCCCTCCTTCTCACCAATTTGGACATACCACCATCCACCAGAGTTCTTTTCAATCACCTAAAGTACACAAATGAAATAGTTTACGTTTTTAATAGCATGATTCTGATTGAGAAGAAATGCTAAATTGATGAAGAAGAGGATTGTGTGCATTTACTGTATTTAAATTTATTATTATTTAGTTTTATAGTTTTTACTTAAAAGGGTGTTTACCTCGGCTTTCTGTCCTCCGTTAAAACTGATGCCATCGGATATGCAAGACTGGAAATCTGCAATGGTGTAATACTCAGCTTCAACTGCAGGGGGCTCTGGCGGGGAGGGCAGCTGAAAACCCTAAATGATAAAAAGATACTTTTAAACCTAATGAAAATTAGTGAAAAAGCATACTACATGCGAACTATTGCATCTCACTCCACTTATAGGGTAATTTTACTTAAAACTAAAAAACTTGAAACAGCAGATTTGCATTTTTATTCATTCTGCTATTTTAAAATTGATATACCATTTTGGGTTTAATTACTACAACTACTTTATTGGAGGACTGTTAGCCTAAAATTTAAATGGTATTTTATACATTTCTAGGTGCATATATAGCGCTATGTAAAAATATTTGACCCATAAAATAGATTATTTTAGGTTTTTGCTTATTGTAACAAATACGTTGCTAAATTAAAAATAAAAAAAGTTTTTTCAAATTATGATGTCATTTATTAAATAATAAAAAGTGATCCCTTCGTTCTCCGTCAACCCCTATTTCTATTGTAAATGAGATATGGTACCCAGTGGACAGATGATTGTCAGACTTGTGGAACACTTAATAGCACCTATCTGACAGAATGAAGTAGGTTAAAAGATTTCAGATACTACACATGCCACCTAGCATTGTCCATCCAGATATTATAAGGTTTAGGTTGCAATTATTTTTTCACATAGAGCCAACATGGTTTGGACAGCTTTATTTGCTAAAAATAAACAGAAAGAAAAACTGTAATTCTATATTTTTTCACAACTTGCATAAATTGTTAAATAACATTCACTTTGGTAAATAACTAAGAGAATAAAGTTGCGGAGATGTTTGCTTTTGAAGTCTTGGCTATTTTCTGTTGTTGTTTATAACCTTTACCTAAACAAACTGGGCAAAAACACTTAGATGAGCAACTAGTGAGATGTGTCTCAGTAGCTAAAAAACACAACTAGGAAACAAAGTGAATAGATGGATTATTCTTACCAGGGTTGCATCTCTTCGAGGGGGAGGTTTTTGCCTTAGGACAGGGGAACCTGCGAAAGCAGAATTTAAAGACAAAACAGGCATTTGGTTACTACTTTCATTCATATTTATCAGGGAGGAGGATAATGTATGTGTGTAGATTTTGTGTACATCAACCTTGCTATACGTCTTGGTGTGGCTTAAACAAAGAAAAAGCATCCAATGCATAGATATCGAGACACATTGTAAAGTGACTTGTAGAATTTTCAGAGATTTAAAAGACATCATTTATCACAAGAGAGAAATAAATGATGAGCCAAATGGAGACAAATCTCTTAGTTATCCAATATAAAGCATAATATACAATTACCACGACTGACCTATTTCCACTCGATGTGGGGCTATCCGGGCTACAGCCGGTGAGGCAGGCTCTATTTTGCTTTTTCCCTCCTGTGGAGCATTAACTAGGCTGGATTCAGTGCAGGGAATCGGCAAGCTGATCTCCTTCCTGGAAACCTGGGGACTCTCAGACACTCCGTCAGTCTGCACATTCTTCTCGCTTAAAGCCTTCTTGTTTAGCAGGTTGCTGATCTCCATGATATTTCCAATGATCTCAACTGGGCCTGTGACAGTCTTCTTACGGGGAGACAGATCATCCTTCACTTTCTTGAGGTAAGAAGCTGGAGCCCAGCCCTCTTTATCTTGGTATCTGCGAGAGAAGAGACAACCGTAAAATTGGCCTTTTTTTTATATGAAGGCCGACAAAAATGTACACAGCAAGCGAGCAGAGGCGTACCTGATAAACCACCAGCCTTCAAGGTTCTTCTGAATGACCTCAACAATGACTCCTTTCTCAAAAGCAATTTCATCTTTGCCCTCGCTGGAGTAAGGCTGCACTGTGATGTACTTCTCTTCTGTTAGAAAATGGGAATGACAAAAAAAAAAAACAGCTAAAATCTGACAGATGTCATGAATCTGAAAACAAAATATAAATTACCACGAAAGAAAAAGCAAAAAGGAAAGTATTCATGAAACGCTGACACCGAATGGTACAGAAGACACCGATACAGAGATCCGTCTTTCTTCGACTGGTTCTAATTTTTGTGAAATGTTTCAGCTGCCAGTTGCACTGATGTGCTTAGTTCATGTGTTAAAATGCCCCCTGGCATTATCAGTATTTATATTTTTTTAATAAAGCCAAAATAACTTTATAATGCAGTAAAAAAAAACAAAACAAAAAAAAACAAACTACCAGACACTATAAATTCATGCCTTTAAGAAAATGTTTTTGCCATTGCAGCAGTTAAAAAGAATTCTCTGGCCTTGCGTAGATGGCGTGTGTTGAGGTATTAAGGTAATTGCTTAGCAAGAATCTAAATAACAATATAAAAGAACTAATAGGTACAACACGCTGCACGAGGACTGTAAGCACTGTACACTGAGCACTAGTCTGACGTTCAACATCCATAAAAAGCAATGAGGCACAGTGGTGGTGGTAGAATAACATATTTTTTTCATTCAAAAGGTCTGTTGTTCTCTAATTAATCCTGAACCCAACCAAAAATGGTCTGATGGAAGGAATGAAAAGAAAAATTGGCTTAGATCTGGGTTTTTTTGACAAAGTAAATAAAAGGTGCAAAAACAAATAAAAGTTTTCTTCTCTTGTTCTCCCACCAGATGTTGGGAAATATATGTTGTATGTGTAGAAGAGAAATTTGGAATGAAAATGTTCTCTGATTAGCTAATTCTTGAAATAATACACACTACATGATTGGAAGATTCAGCGTCCGAATCCCCCACCACCACTGAAGAAACATTTAATATATTAATATGTTAATAGTTAACATATGTTAATATATATATATAAGATGGAGATGAAACACTCTCCATCTTTGGGGAGACAAACAGACTAATTTCAATTTACCTTTTCGCCCAGTTATTTACTATACTGACAATCTGCTATCAGTTACAATGCCTCATAAACCTTCATACACTTTGCCATGTAGTTGTACCCACAAATCTGAAAAGTGTGGTGCTACTTTTACTCATGCAAATATAGTGGGATTGTGAAAGAAAGCATGTTAGAGGCTGCAAAACTTTTGAAACTTAGGGGGAGGTTTGTCCTCCAGCATGGTGACCCCAAACATGGCTGCAATGGAATGGTTTTGATCAATGCATATTTATGTTTTAGACTGGCCTAGTCAAAGTCCAGACCTCAATCATTTTAGACCATGTGGCTGAATAGAAATGCATGCCACAATTTTTTTTTAAAGTATCTATGAGAAACTTTAAAAAATATAGCATCACTGTGTTTACAATTATGACCTACTTTGTGATCACAGTTGGTTGTGATATGTAAAAATGCCTTAAAAAGTTCTAAGGATATGAATACTTGAGGAAGGCACTACATCAATCATAACTCGACATAGCAAATGCTATGAAATTATGTTAATCATGACAGTTGTCACATTAACACTATATTTAGTGTTACAGTGAGAGTACTGAACTAGAAAACTCAAAGCATAAGGGACAAAATCCCAGTGTCCATGGCCTTGTGACAGGAATCATCTCCTCAATCTGCACATAATAGCATGCAAAGACATCAGGCTCATTTCTACAATCCCATGAGGCCAAGGGGCAGAGTAATATCGTTGTTTCCTGTTATTATAGCAGTTCCTGTCTAAACAGATGGGGAGAGACCAGCAGATAAAAAGTACTTTTCTGTGCAACAATAGCAGATCTATTTATTTAAACCAACTTAATAGCCACTTGATAATTTCATATGCTTTATTTCTCTTTCAATTAGGACCTTAACCACATTGTGTTATATCTGGTAGATGTAACACTATGTGGACAGATGGGGAGACAATGCCTCAGTGTTTTCCTAAGAAAAAGCGTAGAGGAAAATTCTGAATCAGACATTATCTTAACCGCAACACGCACTGCCTGCAACAGCATTATAAATTATTCTTGCAAAGTCTGCAAAAACATTTTTTTTTTGTTTTTTTTTTTTGTCAACACATCAACATAGTCAACACCTCTTTCTGTAATCCCAAGAGGAGCTCACACTGCCAAGAGCTAAACATAGGCCTTCCCTTTCCTTTCTTCTTTGTTCATAATCAAAAGACTGCTAAGACAGGTATTAATGAGGTTTTTTGTTTATCACCATTAGTGGCATATATCTGAACCACTGCAAGATGATTGCTTATTCTTGCTAAAGTCCATACTCGTTGAAAATCTACATACATGTTTAATTTCCTCATAAAAAGTAAAATGCAGCTCTAAAATGCAGCCTAAGGCATTCCAAGATCTATTATGTAACTACTTTCAGATGAGTGGGTAATCATTTTCTGCAAAGCTCAGATTGCTAGTTTTGACTCACATCCTACGACTATAATATACAAGAATAATTTGAGTCTAGCATTAATAGTTGGTGCATGTTATGGTGCCATTTTAACATAACTGGTTCTTTTTACATGAGCACGGGTTAGTGGTTAGTTTTTGTGCATGGCGCTACATGATGAATGGGTTAAGTAGAGAGACCAAACAAGATGCAAAACAGAACAAATATGCACATGTGGAGAGAGGAGCAAACTGAGTCATGTGATGAGAGACAATGAAGGGAATGGTGTGAAAGAGAACAATAACCCAAAGGAAGGAAGGACGAGAGGGAGGGAGACAACGGGTAATTTATCTTAGTTCACCTCGGCTCTGCTGCCGACTGATGACACCCCCCAGCGTCCATCTCCGGTCCAGTCTCTTCAGATGAGCCTTATGTCGCTTAGTAACTGACATATGAACGTGGTTACCAAACAAACAAACATGGAGACATGAAGAGCAGGCGTAAACGTTACACAAACACACAGCACACAAATGACATGGGCCAGACCAGAGGAAACCCGTTATTAGCTACGTAGAAGACATAAAAACAAGACAACAGTACAAACCATGATAAGCAGTTTGGATGGATGGATGGATGGATGGATGGATGGATGGATGGATGGATGGATGGATGGATGGATGGATGGATGGATGGATTGATGGATGGATGGATGGAGGCAGGGGGGATTGAGGGGAATTATTTGAATTACAACCCAAAACTGATCTTCTCTTCTCCTCCATCTACAAAGATGGAGGAAAAACAGTCCATTTTTGGGGAGGCATCTTTGACCACTCCTCTTTGCACAATCTCTTTCAATCGGTCAGTGTCCTACATTTTGCTACGTAAACCACTAATACCTGTTGGTGTGTACATAGCTAACAGCAAGGCTCAGATAAGTACTTTACTGCCATCTAATGGTTCAAATTATGACTCATCTACAAACTAAGCACCTAAGGTTATATCTATTATATGCACTGTTTGAACACCCTAAACACTGCAGTTTTATGATTACAGGTGTGCTAGACTAAAAAAAAAGTGTATTAATGCTTTCTTGTTAATAAGCATTTTTCAATAAATCAAGAGGAGCTCACAATAGTCTCTCGCCCTACAGAGGGGTCTGGAGGTCCAGGTAAATATATATCCTTAGTGAGGATATATATATATATATTGTGCTCTGAGCAAACCAGAGCGCAATCTCTGGTTTGCTCAGATGTTATTGTCACAAATGTTGCTTAATTCTTCTTTAAATCAGACCTGTTCTGAATAGGTAAAAATGTTTTGAAGCCATTGTATAAAACCCATTGAGATAAAACAAACAAAAAAAAAAAACACAAACTCTGTCTTTTTATATGGGATTATATGCCAGTCTGTTTCTCCCAATACTATCCACTTGTTGCCTGGCAACTACTTGGAGGACAGAAATAGTTTGGCACATAAACCCCCTTCGTTTGCCAAACCGTCTTCTTACATTTCAGTTTTGAACAGTTTGAGCAGATGAAATTTGAGAAATGTAAAATTTCATGCAGATTTGTTTAACATATCAATGCCAGCTGTTTACTCCCCTGAAATCCAGTCTTTCCTTTGAGCTGTTGCTTAAACTACTGTCCCATTTATCATGGCAACATTATGTGTCTTTCAATAGGGAAGCAAATCTATTGTCCAAAAGCTATAGCTTGCACAAAGCAAAAGAAGGACGATGGGACACTGCCTCAGTTTCAAAGGGATGGTACTGTGAGATTTGCCCCCAACAGATTTTGACTGTTTCTGCATTTTTTTTTTATCACACCTAAATGTTTCAGATCATTAAACAAATTTTGACAAATATAATCAGAGAAAATTTGAAACCTACCGGGCACTTTGTGAAAGCATAATTGCTCCCTAGTAGCTTCTAGCTTGAGGGCAACAGGTGCTGTCAAGCATTTATGACAACTGGCAATGAGTCTTTTACATCACTGTGTAGGTATTTTGACTCACTCTTCTTTGATATATTGTTTTAATTCAACCACAGTGGGAAAGTCTGTTTAGCACCATGTTACAGCATCAGAAATGTTAGGAATTGACTAGGCTCCTTAAAAAGAAACTTGATTTTTAGATTAAAAAAAAAATTACATCAAGGATTATTGTTCCATGACTTAAACACTATTGAGCATAACTTCACAAACTGATGGCCAGAGATTGTCCTTCATGATTTTCTTTACTAAATTATTGTATTTAACACACTATAAATCCCACTTTCTTCATAGTTTGTCTGGTCCTGCAACTTAAAATCAGGTGTGACTTATTCTTTTTTCTCTTCATGATATATTTTGAAATATAAAGTATTGCTGTGGAAATACTTTTTCCACAGCACTGCATCTTATTTTCTTTCTTTTCTACAACCCCTTCTAATATCTGTTTTCCAGAACTCTGTTTTTTTGGTCACAACTGAGCTTCACAGATGGGTGAAGAACTGACAAAGAGGATCTTTATGAGATTCATGCCATTCCCATGACTGAGTAGACACATAAACACTAATTAAACTGACAGATTGTCCCTCCCCATCCCTCCAGCACAAAACTCAAATAACTTTTAGCTAACTGAATGGAAAGAGTTGGCACAAACATGTTTGCACATTTGTAGTAAATAAACCTTGTTTTACCTTTTATATATATATGTATCCAGGAGGTCAAACACAGTAGTTATTCCAGTATTGGCCACACCTCATCTATTGTTTTACCTCATCTAGGAGTCATTAAGACGTTCGGTGCCAACAGAATCCTGTGCTCTATAAAAGCTCTTTGTTTGGCCAGAGCATTGGCAAATCCTGTATATTTTCCATTAATACTGTGCCTTCACTGATTGAACTGTTTCAGGTTGAGTTAAACGCTCTCCGTTTACATTCTAAGAATTAGACTCAGCGAAGACCTATCACTGCGCCCAACATTGAAATAACGCTGACTGGATCCTGACTTCAATGCAACACGTCAGTCTATTATTCTGGTGAAAACAAATCTCTATAAAGTGTGTTTGCTATTAAAGCCTTGGATGGCTCTCTCTGACTTCAGTAAACTCACAAACCCTAACATCAACACTCAGGATCAATTTGCAATGATAAGCAGACAATGCACAAAACAGTGTTAAGTCACATCAGAGCTGATTTTCTTTTGTAACCGCAGCCATAATTCAAACAGTATGACTTGTGAAATATGATGTTATTTCTCTGTCTCTGCTGCTGATGAAAGCTCATGCCTCTTTCATGAGCTCACTCCAAGGTGGCCAAAGCCGTTAATGCTGCACTGTATCCTTCCTACCTACGGCTTTACAGTACATCACTTCAGACGCTGCAGTCGGGTCCCTCCTGGCCCCTCTTGGTGTTTACTCAGGTTTGAATCTAAACTCTGTTAGAGTGAAGCTGTAATGGCGGACAGAGAGAGGTGTTCAGAGCTGCAGGACCTCAGCTGCTGGACTTGCTGCAGAGACGCTCACCTGAGTTTTCCCCAATTTGCTGCGGATCAAAGGTTGAGCTGTGTGTGTGGGTACAGTGCTTTGGAAAAAGTATTCCCACTCATGGAACCTTTCCATGTTTTGTCACGTTACAAACGCAAACTCCAGTGTATTTCATTAGGATTTTTATGTGTCAGACCAACGTAACTGTAAAGTTACATTTTATTTCAAGTTTAAAAACTAAAATAAAATCTGAAAACTGTAGCAGTCTTACGTATTCAGACACCTTTATTCAAGACTTTGTAGGACCACCTCCAGGTGGAGTCTTTTGGGAAGTATCTAATCTGGGATTGGATTTCCAAAGACTTATTTTTTTCTCTCATTCTAGTCATTTTGCCAGGACAGCAAATTTTATACAGCTTCCCAGCCACTATAATTTATAGATTTCTCATTTTTAATTCATCATCAACAACTAAATCAACCATTTTTTATACTTGATTTGATCTTCTGGTAATTATATTGTGTTTCTTTAATGGTTATATTTCTGTCTTTCTGTTTCTGTAGAGCACTTTGCTATACACCAGCATGTACAAAAAGTGCTATAAATAAAGTCTGATTGATTGATAGCATGATGCTGCCACCACCCTGTTTCATCATGAGGTGTGTTCAGCATAGGCAAAAGTTGAACAAATGTAAGAGAACTTTTCTTAAGCACTGTTATGTGGGTAAGCAACAGAATATTTGAGGATGTATTTAGGTGGTTGGTGACCGAAGTCTGTGGAGTGACTTACCTTCCCCTGCTTTGGAAGCACCCAGCTCCAAGTCGTCCCGTGTCCCATTGTGGGAGTTGAGATAGGTAGCTGGGACCCAACCCTGCTCCTCTGCAGTGCTGACAAACCACCAACCTGTCAAAAGACAACAGAGGCTGAAAAACAACAGGTCTTGCAGCAAACTTTTGTTTCACATCAAGCCTCAAGGTGCATAATGTATCAAAGTAGTGCAAATTAAGTGTCACCCGTAAAGCAAGGAGTAGGTTTCCGTACTGTTAAAACAAAATAACCATGATGAGCAGCACTTTAATTCTTACGGACACGTCTAATAAGTTGGTTCATATTTGTTTTAATCAGAAGGCTCTTATTTAATATATCATTTTAAACCACAAACCATAAATCAAAATCTGCATGAATATTCTTGTGAATTTCCTCACACAGTGACCACTTCCACTGCCAAGAACATCAGAATGAACACTGGAAGGCTACAGATCGACTCATGACAAAGTTTTCTTTTCTTTCCGCATTTCATCACAATCTGCCAAACATTTTATTGGGCAGGACAGAGCTAAAATGCTATTCTCAGGCCAAATTGTCCATTTGCTGTGCAAGAGATGACATGATTTAATTGTACTCAGTACGATGACAATTTTCTGCTGACAGCCTCAAAAGGGGGCTATGGGGATTCACTTTAAAGTCAGATTTTAATGAAATGAATAAGTGGGTGAGCGCTAAAGTACATGTGTGTGCTCATTATGTCTCAAAATTTCTGCCAAATAAGCAATTCATGTTAATGCCCTCTTCTAAAGTAGGGTACACTCTGTGAAGCTCTGCGAAGCTCTGACCTGATATATCTTTGTTCATGAGCCAAAAATGCTAGTTAACAGTTCTAATATGAGAAAGTGTGCAAAATAAACTGTGTGAGCACCATCTGAAGAAATGTAGCACAAACCTGTCAAAAACAGTCACTTTCACAACAATTTCAATGTGGTTTTCTCAAAATAATAAGAGATAATTCAAACCAGATTTTTACATGCTAAAAACACCACTGTAGGGATTTGGGTTTTCTCTGTGTGTTTATTTAGATCTGTGTTCTGTGGAGTCTCGTCTACCCGTTGATTGTTACACCTGTTCATTGTTGCCCCTTGATTGTCTCCCTCTGTATTTAAGTCCACCTGACTTCTCTGTGTTTTGTCGGATCCTGGTCACTAGTCGTTCGTCAGTGAGTCTATGTTTGTACGTCGTCACAGTAGAACCGTTAAGTCCTGTGACGGCCTCTGCTCTCGTTTGCAGTCTCTTTATTTTGATCAGTTGCTACCAGTGTCAAGCCTTGTTTCTCCACTGTGCTACCTGCGCGTTTGGACTGCTGAGCTGTATTGGTTCGTCTATTATTAAAATCATCATTATTTTTCACTTCTTACCTGGGATCTTTGCGTTCATTCTCACCACCAGTCACCTGCACTTCATGACAACCACCTTTTTTATTATCTTATACAAGATTAAGGTTTTCCTGTTTTAGATCAAATACATTTTTTTTTCACATTCAAAATTTGACATACACTTCCAAATTATTTTTGGAAATGTATGTCAATTAGTTTTAATCGCCTTTAAAACTAATTGACTTAACGCAAACATTTTTTAACAAGTTTATGACATTACTTTGAAGGAACTTTGGCCCGTTCCTCCCGAGAGATCTTGTGCAATCGAGTCAGGTTTGAGGGCTTTCTTGATCACACACACCTTTTCAGCTTTGCCTACAAATCTCTTAGGGAACTGCGATCAGGGTTTTGTGATGGCCACTCTGAAACAATGACTTTGTTGTTTTTGGGCCAGCTTATGACTAATCTGGTGCTTTCCTTAGAGTTATTGTCAATTTGGAAGCCCAATATGTACCCAAGATTTAACATCCTGGCTGATGTTTTGAGGTTTTGCTTCACAGTTTCCACATAGTAGTCTCTTCTCATTATGCAATCTAATTTGGTGAAGTGCATCAGTCCTTCTACAGCAAAACACCCAAAGACTAAATTTAGTTGGGTCCACAATTTTCTTCCTGATATATGATCAGATTTCCTTTAAGTTTCATAATGACACATAAGGAAGCGGTGTGTTTGAAGCTGACTTTGAGTAATCTACAGTTGTGCCTCCATTTAACTCAAATTGAAACAAGCTATCAGAAGCTTACAAATTCATGACATCATTGTCTGGGCTTTCCCAAATAGCTTAAAGGCATAGTAATAGTAGTGCATGTAAACATCTAAATTTAAAGAAATTAAAATGAAATCTTTAAAACATGTATCTTGTTATTCTGCCATTGAAAGAAAATAAATATTTTGATAATCCTAACAGACCTAAAGGTGGATGTTAAGAGCAAAAGGCTGTGTATCTTTTATGAAAATACAAGACGTTAGCCATCTAAATGTGTGTTTTTAGTTTTGAATAAATAAATAATGAGATGTAAGTGGTTTGAAACACCAAATTTGCATGGCTCTTGAGGAACTTACAAATTTAACAAATACTCCTATTAAATATTGTCCACATTGTAAATCAGGATACATCAAACTGACAATGCATTACCAATAATTGTTAGTTAAGAATTAATTAAACAAAAAAAATGTGGCGTCAAGCTATGATTGGGAAACGCCCACAGATCCCTGTTAAAGAAAAAGCTGGCAGAAAAAAGTACTATATTTAATATGGCACACACCCACTCACCCCCACACAGACACATATGTACACACTATTTGTTGTGGTAACAGGATTACAATATGGCTGACAGCTGTGTGGACGACCCATAAAGAGGACAGAACTGTTCCATGACACTTTCACAGCTGGTCCAAACCTCAAGTGTACAGTATTCTGTGAAAGTCTCATGGTATAAAGTGCTGTGGTTGCTTATGATTATCCATAATAGTTATGAGAAGAGCAGAAGGGAGATTAATACATTTATGAAACATCATAGAAGAAATAAATGTAGAAATGGAAAAGTGGAAAAAAGAAACAGACTGACCCAGTGGAGCATAATTGAAAAGTGGAAGTAAAATTTTTCTTTTTCATTATTTTTTTGAAATACAAAGCTGAAAAGTGTGGCATGCATCGGTAATTAGCACCCGTTAGTCTAAAACTGCTAAACTGTGTTCAGGAGTTTCCTAGAGTCTGGTCAGTATGAATATGGCTTTTTTCTTATAAATACCTCAGACTTTTGAAAACATGAGTGAACAAACAGCATTATGAAGAACAAATAACTTTACATTAATCAGAGCTAAAGTTGACGAGAAGCTTAAAACAAGGTTAGGTTTTGAAACAATCTCACATCTTCAACAACTCAATGAGAGAGCCAAGATGGCCATGGTAATCCCTGAGGAGTTAAAATGAACAAAACCACCATTAGTGGTTGTCTTGTCCACTTTAGCAATGGGTGTATGATTTGGACTCATGTCATTGAGTCCAAATCGTACACTGATTCAGCTGTTGGCATAAAAACTCAAAATATGTTCACCATTCCAACATTTGATGACTAACATAACCATCAAATTGACTTTTCGTCTCTTTGCCCGTCCAATCAAATTAGGCTGCAAGCTAAAGGAATTGCAGACATTCTGTTGACAGACATAAGAATGTAGTTCTCAATGGTGGTGACAACGAATAAAATAGTACCAGATCTGTTTGAGGTTGATGTATAGACTCTGGCATAAATGTAAAAAATGATTTGTCTGATACGTTTGCAGATTCTTGCAGATTACAACATAAGACACACCTTTCATATGGACACTTGAAAAAATGAAAACTTCAAATATGGGAATACTAATTGGGAGGGAAAAAAGGAAGCATTCAAGAAGGCATACAATAAAAAAAAGGAATGTCAGAAGAAAAGAGGAAAGTATAAATATTTTTTAATTCTTTGACATTTTCTTCCCATACTTAACCAGACAACATCAAATTCCACATATTTCTACAACTTGCAGAAGTATATAAATTATGGGCTAATCAACAGTAAAACACATAAAATTCTGCACATTGAGATTTTTTAGCAGTAGTAAACCACTCACTTTGGAGGGTTGAGGTTTAAGATTTGCTGGCTTTAAGATTTGCTTATTAGCAGTCGGAAACATAATGAGCTATGTAATATTCTCAGTCTTTGAACAAAAGCTTTGATTTGATTCAAAATGCCACACCTATAAATTAGACTGAAACTAAAAACCACACAAAACGCATCATGCTCCCCAAAGAATTCAAATCAAAAGAAATAAATGACTGATTCCCTTTCCCCACAGTGCAATTCAAAGCCTCTAAAAATATGAGAAATATAATTAATTAGCTTTTAATTGCAGTGATATCATCGCTTTAAATCACTTCAAACTTTGGAGTTTTGAAATGTTGCAATAGCTCATTAGGTTGGTGCAAGCATTTAATTAACTCTCAAGTGTTTAACAGCTCATAAACTCAGCTCTGTTTATGGTACACCAAATGAAATCAACCACAATAATAATGACTCAGCAGGGGGTAGGACCAAAGCACCCGGATGCTTACCTGGAGAGTGTCATTTTTGCCCGCTTAAAATGTAAGTTGTCTAATCCAAATTAAGCTGGATTGAACAGCATATTCAGGTGTTTGAATATGCTTTATATGAAACACCCGGTTGAAAGCGCATATAGACATAAAACATATGCTGCTAATGTAAGATTGCTGATTCAAGAGGCTTATAATATTTAACCATCCCTCCACATGGCAACTGCTTAGACTGAGTTCACCGAACCTCAAAAGAAGCAATAAATACACCGAAACACTAATGCACATTATGTAACTTTGTAGTTTTATATCAGACAGGTTGCAATTATAGAGAGGGGAATAAGAAAATTCTTTACATCTTTGTCCTCATGTATTAATTCACAGAAGATCTGCTTCACTACTGTTGGTTACAGGCAGCATGAATTGGTAGAGATACGGTGATATCATCACTTTAAATTTGGGAAGCCATGTGGTATAAGCTGTATGTTTCCAGTAAAACACACCTTGAAATTCCAAACATCTTGCATCATATTCTAACAAGGTTTGGCCGAAATGGAGGTTACGATCCTTACTTTTTGGAAGCCGATTTCAGACCTGATAGGGTTAACATTTCGTGTTCTTTATAGCAATACAACTCCTCAACTGAGGTCATTGCAAAAGAAACAGCTGTTTTGTGTGTGGGTCTCCTGCTGCCAAGACAGCAATTTTGCAGAATTACACAATCCTAACTTTCAGATGAAATCACGCTCTCAAGTCTGCGTGGATCTCTGGAACTTGTTAACCTTCATGTAAATATGCTTGTATGCTCCACAGAGCCTTGGAATAAATGTTTCAGAATACAAACTATTTAATAGCTGACAGATTTCAAATATCAAAAAAATAAAAAATAAAAAAAGTAACAGTATGCAGTGTCACAGTTATGTCAAATTAGATGGAAAGAAAGGAAAGACCAACGGTGCAAATCATAGGAGTTGAGGGAGTAAAGTTCTACATTTGAGTACCCAAAGGTGAAACAGAAGATAAATGATAATTAGATTAAGCAAGTCACGAACTGTCCCCTCCTGCTTCTGATAAACTGAACAGATAGGGGTGAAAACAAAAGCATAGGTAATATCTGGAAGGAGTGTGAGTGTTTGCACAACTACATTTGTCAGTGCAACTCTCTGATTCTGATAAAGATGCAGTGATAGTTTCCTCATTGTAAAAGTTAAACTCTTGGTTCAATCTGGTTAAGTTTTATTTACAAAGAATAGAAAGAAGAAATCTATCATTTTTCAACAGTGTGGTTACAGATTTATAGTGTGGACCAAACAGTGACAGGGTATCAAGATTAAAAAATAATAAAAAAAAATAAAAAAAAAAAAAAAAAAAACTTTCTGCCATGCCATTCCTATGATAAAATACCTTTTCAATAAAATTGTTTGAAAATATTTTTAGTTGCAAAAGGACATGGAAAGTGATGGTGTGGAAACTTATGGTGCATTACTTATTTGTTACTGAATCACTATCGCAAGGAACTTTTGTGATTCTATACATACAGATTCCTTTGCAAATTTTTTCTGTGGAATACAGTTTCAAATGATCCGTGGAAAAATTGCCTATTTTTACTAAAAGTATTTGAAGTATAAAAATTGGGATGCTGGCATGACTAGCACTTGAGACATTCTTGGCTAGTCCTTATAAAGCAGCCAATCCAGGAGTGCTATTAATTTTCAATTTCTTCAAAGAGCAGAAATAATAAAGTCATGGATTTTAGCTTCCGTGGTAATATTAAGACGTTTTTTTTATAGTTGGTATGAGCTAATAAAATAGGCAGCCATAAGCATTTTTAGAGGGGGGTCTCAGTTATTCACAGATTTCAACTATTCACAAGTGGTTGTGGTCTCCAAACCCTGCGAAAACTGATGGTCCACTGTATGAGTAATATTTTTTTGTTGTTGTTGTCGTGTTCGCAAATAAAAAAAAGCATACTACTAACCTCACAATAGATGATGATGCTGATTGCATCTACCCACCTCAATAATAATAATAGTAAGTAAACATTCGGACTTTGTCTTTTGGGTCAATCTGTTTTAAAACAACAGCTGTGAAGCTACAAGCACAAGTCTGTTACATCTCTCTAGCTGCCCAAAAAGATAGCCTGAATAATTAACTGGTCCTATTGGCTTGTTATGATTCCTTTGGTCTATAATAAGCACAACGACAAAAACTGATTGTGTTGTGATAATCTCTTACAGGTCCATCCTACTCCAACTATATTTATAAATCATAAGAACTTTTCAACATTTAAACACTGTTTGCATTTGTAGCCTCTCCTATTTTAGGTTTAGTACTTTGAATAGCACAATGGATACTATCACAACCATAATCAAAGATCAAACTCCAAAAATCAGAACAGTAGGAAACTCAATGGCCTTCCTTAACAACGGGGTTATGCATAATATGGATATGAATAAAAAAAGGATTGTTTTAGGCCTGTTGTGCTTTCACTTATAATTAATGGTTGCTGAGAAGAACTTAAACTTGCCTGTGCAAGTTTTACATACTAGAACCAAATTAAGCAAACTCAGCTTTTAAAGTTAGACATTTATAGAGTGGACAATGAACCCCTGATGAACAGAATGTGCAATTTGTGCATCTGGAGCTCAGGTGTGTCTCCAGTGCCATACAGCACTTTTGAAAGCCACAATTCTCTGCAAAAGAAATGTGCTGTTTCTAAACTAAGGGCTTCAAACAGGCACCAGTGGACTTATTTCAGCACAACTGAGCACCAACTCAGTTTAAATCAACTCATACTACATGCTGGTACCTGAGAGAGAATCTGAAATTGAACAACACAGCCATTAGATAAGACAAGTACAAGACGGGACTTGTTAAAATCCAAAACAGATGCATTTGTCTTTCCCATATAGAGATCTATGTATGACAACTTAATATTAAAGTATCCATTCAGAAATATGAAGCATACAAAAAGTACAAAAGATAAAGTGATGCTTTCAGAAGTCCCTCTAAAAGCCTAAAATGTTTCTATTAAAAAAAAAATACTTATAGCATCAGAATTATAAATTTGACTTTTCTTTGCATGTTTCACATACAAAAATCTAACATTAAGAACTGAACAAGGAGATGTAAGATGAAGAACTTCTATTCCATCGGGACAGAGGGCATTTAGTTTACCCATTATATCACCATCTTATTTTACTTTATCAGCTGGCTATCTGGGGATAACAGATTAATCCTGTAAATACATTCTGAGAGAGGCTCCAACTGATCGAATGATTATTAGTTGAAATACTCTGAAACAATGTGTGGATGCCTATAGTCAGAGCCACTTCAAGATGGAGATTAAGTAATTCTGCAACCTTTGAGTAGCACCTGTGTAAATTATGAGGCAGTATAGCATCTTTGTAGTATGCTTGGGTTCTCATGCTGAAGAATATTTTAACATGCCCCCAAAAAATAGTGGCAGGCTGGCTCAGCTGTGTATAAAACTGTTAAAGTTAGAATATCAGGTTTTAAAACAGGCATTTCTGGTGCACTGTCTGCCTAAAGTTTTGTATCCTCTTGCATCACTAAGACGCAAAGCAGACAGAATGTGATGGTTTTGACAACTGAAATATGTTTTATTGCTCGAGAGTGTGGTACAAAAACATAACCAGTTCTTACAAAGACTTCAAACTTAACAGTAACTTTTAGCTTGCAAGGAATTATGCCCATATACAATGCCATACTCAATAACAGCAGCACATCACTCTGACTTCAAACAATATTTAAATTGCACAGCAGTAAAAGACTGATTGCACAATTAAAATGTAGATCAAGTTCAATTGATGGTGCAGTTAGGAGATCTACAGTGAAAAATAACTTCAGAATTACATTCTGAAGTTACATTCTGACCTTTGTTGTGGTCAGACTCCTGACCACAACAAAGTAACTAGATTAGTGTAATATTTAGTGCAGCAGGAGTTACCAGAGGTCCAAAACAAAACTGAGGTGTACAGATATGACATATAGCACGGCATGCTCAAAACAGTATGCCACTGCACCCTTGCAAATTTATCCCTAACCATGAAGATATTACTCTTCCATATACTATGAATGGGAGAAGAACACAGTCAGTACCATAAAGTAACTTTGTTTTATGATCTGAAATGATGAGCAATGCCTGGGCTCAACAGAACTACAGATATATGACCCCATTGTTAAGGAGAGGCGAAAAGTCAATTTATTTCCAATTGTCTGCATTTATTAGCAGTAGCACAAAAAGGTAAACCATGCAATCTAATGCAACCACCAGCAGTTACCTGAGGCATAGGAGCAAGGAAGGCTGGGAGCCAAAAACAGCACAAAACGACATTTAAGACCTATGTTGACGAAAAGAACAACCTTCACTTCTACCAGTTTCTGAAAGGATCCCCTCATGTTCTGAACGAAGCCTTGGTCTATGGCTCATCTGCTTTCCTGGCTCCACTGGTTGACACTTAGCAGTCCTTCAGCATAAGGACTGACTTTAAAAAAAGTCCAGCCAGGCAACCTTCGATTCAGAAAAGTTGTTTAGTCTCTTCTGACTGACTTCTGACCACTAGTGTGACTACTTTTACAACTTCTATATTTGTTGTGCCTCTGAAAGTTGCAACATATAGAAGTTGCTGTCTAGGCTGAAATGCCTGGTTTAAGCCACCCACTTGACTTTCCATATCTAAAAATACAGTTTAAGGTTAATTTCTTTGGATGGTCTTTAGTCTTTCCTGCGTTAGCCTGAAGGAATGTGAAGGATGGGAATTGCTCTGACTGGATAATGTGTCTTCCATCTGCTGCGGCAACCTCTGCACAAGAAAAATCTGACATTTAACACTTGGCAAGCATCGTTGACAAGAATTATAGGTTTTTTCCTCTGTTATACAAGGAAACATGTTCCTGCTGAAACTGCAAATACCAAACTGGTAAACTGCAGGTTCGAGGAAAAACAGAAAAGACGTTGCCTCTTAGCTGTTCCTCCACATCCGGCACAGAAGAAGTGGAGTAAACATCGTTATATTTAAGCTTTGAAGTTTCCCCGAAACGAAAATCTACAAAGTGACAGCATTTCACAATTTCTACATTCCTTGACAACAAACTGTTCGCCAGTACAAAACATCTGTCATTCTATTAAGTTCTGAAGAGCTGAAGGGAAGGTGTCAGCGCACCCAATAAATACTACAGATTGTTAGCTCCCAAACTAAAAACACTGTTTATAACCCTAACTACAGTCCTATACCTCCTGTTTACTGTTTAATTGCTTATGCCAGAGTATTAGAGTACTGGCTATGCCACATAATATTTGAACTGTTTGTTGTGTCCTACATTATTGATAGAGACCAATTAACCAAAAATGCATGCTTTTGAACATAGGAAAGAAGCACTAGCCCTAGCACTGAATATAAAAACTCAAGGAGTGTAATGCTAGACTGATTAAGACAAAAACACAAAACTGTAAGGAAACATTACTAACCACTTCACCACCTTGGAGCCCTCATCTATCATTGTAAAATCAAACTAATGTGGCAGAGCTGCAGCTTTAATTGTTGGTTTTAAAGGCCTCAAAGAAATTGTTTGTCCACTTACAGAATTGCTGTGGTTTTGTCATATTTAATGTTATAAAAGAATAAGATCATTTCCAAAGCAGACAAAAATAACTTCAGAAAATATGAAAAGTAGTTTCAATCAATGATTTTATTTATTAGGAAGATAAGCAAACCAAGTTAACCTGGCCCATTGTTTTTAAAAACATTTTTCCAGTAGGCCCTAGGCATCATTGTCCTGCTACAATTAAAGACCTTTGACGTTTTTTTGTTTGTTTGTTTTTTGATCAGCAGTGGTTTTTCAATTACTTAGCACAGTTAATTAATTGAAAAGATAAAAGAATGTGGTGGACTTCAGGAAAACGTATAATATTCAATAATACCCATGTCATATAAAGAAAACATTAACAGAGCACTAAGAGCAGAATCCCTTGCGTTTCTCTTGAGGTGCATTGAAAATGTCTGCAACTATGACAGTTTTTCTAGCAGTATATGTGCAAATTACATATTTTTATAATTTCTGACAGTCCTAATTAGGGTGCAAAGTTTAAAACTGATGAGTTTAAAGTGTTTGAACTGACCTGCAAAGCTGCTAGCCTGGATTTGGATAGCATCCTTTCCAGAGAGTGTAAATGTAGGAGGCGTCCTGGAGGATCCATTAAGCCATTATAATGAACCAACCTCTCTGAACCACTAACTTTGGCAGCAAAGTGCTTTTTCCATTTTCTGTCCGAGTTTCTTGCAAAAAGCTAATCCTGAGCCAACATCTCCCAACTCATAAAGTAGGCAGATAATATGGACAGCAGAAGGAGGAAGGACAGTTTATGATTAAAAGAAGAAAATGTTGATTAAACACATTCTTCGGCGAACTGCTCAATTTACAGCTTACTTTTAATCTTCACAAATCTTTGTGACATAATGTTTTGACAGCCATCTTTCTGCTGGTTGTTACAACCAGTGATGCCATCATGCACGCACCAATCTAATTTAAAACAACTCAGTCTGCTTTAATCCCAACAATCCACTGAGTTGCATAAGCTACTGTTCCAACTGAAACAAAGAGCACAACACGAACTGTATCGTCAAGGCAGTGCAATGGAAAATACTCGCTTGGCTTGGGACAGCAGGCTGGAAAAGTAGAGAAGGCTGAGCTCGCCTATAAGTCTGACCTAGATTTCCTGTCCTGTAAAAGCCATATGTTATCTAACCAAAGTAAGAAAAGGCTGATAGCTGCATGAGACTGCATTTGCAGTCAATATTTAGAATACAGTAGCTTTACTGCAGGATCTCAGTTAAGATCTTCAATGGTGGAAAAATAATTTTTAAAAGTTTAGCTTTCCATTGACAAAGGTATGCAAACGTATTTATTCAAAGTTTCTCCACTACAACCACAAGCTTTAATGTATTTTGATGGGATTGTATGTGATGAAATAATACAAAATACCATATGCTTGTAAAGGAAAACTACACATGTTTTTTTTTTATGTATAAATTGAATCCAGTGCAGTCAGATGGCTTTAGAGGTCTGCTAATAAGTAAACTGTAGCTAATCTTTTGTGCCGAATAAGCTGTGTAGCAAGTCATCTGTTGAGTGACGGCCTCAGATGGTTATTAGAGAATACAAGTGCACAAACCCAATCATGGAGACCAAGAGCAACATGAGACAGGTCAGATGTAACATAGTGAAGAAGTCTAAACCAAAGTAAGGTCATAAAACAATAACCCAAGTTTCAAGCAAATGATACACCACTGTTCAGTCCTTTATGCATAAATGGAAAGTATGTAGCACAACTGCAAGCCTAGCCAGGCATGGCTGTCCATCTAAACCAAGAAGCTGTGCAAGACAGCGAAGAAGGCCAAGATAATGCTGCATAGATCCAAGGCTCAGGTGGGAAAATCATGCGACATGACAAATATAAGTTATGCACTTCACAAATATGGCCTGTTTCAAAGAGAGGCAAAAGGAATGTTTAAAGTTTACCACAACATCCGCACGGTGCGTGCAGTATTAGGCTGTGGGGATGCTGTTCTTCAACATGAACAGCAAAGCATATCAGATGATAGGGAGATGAAGGAGATGGGGATACATGCAGAGGAATCCTGAAAAAAAAAAAAAAACTCAGGCAGAGAGCTTTTAGACTAAGGTGGACGTTCACTTTCCAGCAGGACAACAATAAGCATGCAGTCAAAGCTACAAAGAAGTAGTTTAAATCAAAGCATATTCATATACTAGAATGGTGTAGTAACAAAAAATCCAGGTTTAACTGCAATTTAAATCTATGGAAAGAATTAAAAAACTATGTCTGCAGACTTAGTGCTTTTTAAGGTTTTACAGATTTTTCAGTCTTTAGATGTGCAAATCTGACAGAGACTACCACAAAACCTGCTTTTGAAAAAATGCTGGTCGGAGAGGTGAAAAACACAAGAATGCAACCTACTTCTCACATTTTATTTGTATAAGTTTGAAAATGATTTATTATTTCGCTTCAAAATAAAATGCTGTTTTTGTTGATCCGACATACAGTTCCAATGAAATACGTTGAACCTTGTGGTTGCAACAAATGCAAATAGCAAAACTAGTTACTGAAGTTCTTTTCCATTCAAAAACACTGAGCACACAGAGTCATACTGGTTTAAATCTGCAGAGCTTGAAAATCTACGCAACCCATTTTATCAAATGAAGCAGACACTTTTAGTGCCTCTAATTCAGCACATTCGCCATATAGCTGCACATTACACAAAGCAATCTGTCAGACACCATTAAAGGGTTTGTACTTATCCTGCGAGGAAGTGGATGCTAAATCAAGTGAACCCTCAAATCTTCTCAGGACACACTTGGTCTTGTTAGTGTTGGCAGAGGGATATGGCGTAATATCACCCAGCCAAATGACGCGGTTTCAGCTGACTTACACTGCAGGAGGTGTGGAGATTTTAGAGAAGAATAAGTGCAGAAAAGGGTTGTGTTTATTCACGCAAAAGGATTATTGTGCAATAAAACTGTCAAAGAGACTGTTAGTATATCTTTAAAATCCTGTCTTCTAATATTTTCCTTGCTATGCCACATGTAGCTAGAAATCGAGAAAAATCCCAAACTATTTTGTTAATGACTCTTACACAGCTATTCTTTCAAATGAAAGATCACCATATGGAACCCAAACAGCAAAACAGCTCTTTACGACTGAAGTAGAGGCCAAAATTTGCCTAGAACCTGCTGCTAGTTGAGAAAAGAAAGAACAATGTCCTTTCTTAAGTCTCCAAAAGTATCTAATAATACAAAATAAGTCTTTATGAATGTTGTTAGTTGCTTTTGTAAAATATATCATGTTTATCACTATTTCACCATTTCTTTTTTCCCCACCAGTTTCCAAAAATGTTGCCTGATAAAAATGTAAAGGGAAAATTAAAAGTGGCGGTTTCTTCACTGCTTTTGCAAACAAGCATTGTCAACCAACCTGAGGAAAAGTGTTTATTGGATGACTCTTGTCAACTTCCTTTAATAAAACTTCAAAATAAAAGTCTTAAAGTCATAGCATCTGAAGAATATTAAATTAGAGATGACTGTTGTGTGCTAAAATACTGTATCTTGTAACCAAAGTTTAAGTCTTAATTCTCCAGAACTTCTGCAATGCCTGACATATTGGCAGATCATCTCCTATGAGGTTGCAAAGTGGTGAGCACAAACTGTCAATCCTAAAGGGCCTCTTCTTAAAAGCACAGAACCATACAGTTTAAATTCATGCTAGAAATACCTCATATAAGGCCACTGACAAAAGCACTTTAAGGTGCAGGAATATCTGCCCGACTGTGGCTCCCCATTGGGCTGAAACTCAACTGGAGCAAAGAGGAAAAACAAATCCACAAACCTGAAGGCGGGATATGTGATACTTCAAAGTAACCCACCTCTGTGGACCTTCTTCCATAAGGACCAGTGTGGCACTCACACCCACCATGAAGAGGCAGGTCAACATGCCTTCTTCATCACAGTTTGCATTTCAGTTTCTCCTTTCTGGCTCGAAGGAACACATGATTCCCATTACTGTTTTACTGTCTCAGCAGACCGTTAAAGCTGAACGTCAGAACTTGTTACCAGTCCTTTGACTCTGCACTTGCTCTTTTGCTTTGTATAAGAAATTACATTTAACAAAGTGAGTCAGGCAGGTGCTTAGACCAGGTTTGGAGCATTTCTTTGTTGATATGTGTAGACATATTGCAATTGTCAGCTTTGTATGTTTCTTTTATTTTTCTTCATTTTTGTGGAGAAGCACAAAGAAATCAGCTGTTGACCAGAATCAGACGATTAACAATCTAATTGGCTTTAACTTGCGACTGACCTGGTCAAAAAATCAAAATGTTGTTTTTTTTTTGTTGTTATTGGGGTTTTTTTCCTCAGAACAGCAAACAGGTCACACTAATATCAAGGGTCTTTGGTGTGGATATTGTTACTGAATGAAGAAGACTCAGTTAGTTGAGTCAGAGGAAAGCAGAGAGATTTAAGAAGTTATTTATAAAATAAACTTTATTTTCTACCTATTGAAACATGTCAGCAGTCAGCAGGCTGTGAGAGAATGAGAGAGAGCAAGCCTTATAGTAGATAATTGCTTTTTGTTCCTTTTCAGCTTCAGCCCGTGTCTGCCATGGAGGATACGGGATTAGAAATTTTAACAACCCTCTTGTTAACACTTAAATTCTTACGGTAAGGTAAGCTAAGGTAAGAATTCAGTCTTCAGTCTTTTAGTGCTGGACCCCAGGAAAAGAATAAATATAATTTCCATTTCCTTTATAATCACAATGGGAAAATGTTGTATTTGGGGAAAAAAAATGCACATTTCTTTATAACATCTATCTGTGCCTCTTGGTAAACTTGACCTGTATGAGGGAACACAACAGCATGTGGCATTGCTAAAAGATTTTATTGTATCCTGTGTCATTGCTAAACTGGAGGAAAAAAGGACAACCCCCAGGTCTCTCTGTCATAGTTTTTTTTACACAGAGTAGATGCCACCCACCCAGCCAGCCCATGAACCAACAGGCCAGTCGGTGGTGCAAAACAGACTGAGTGCCCCGCTATTCTGGTAACTACACAGTAGGGCTGTGCTTCTAGTCATGCTTGCTTTTTTAATCACTAATGTAAGATGCTAAAGACAAGTTAAAATGTGAACTCCAAAATTCTGCCAAAGCTCAGCCACAAAATTCTGATTGGTGCATCTCTTTTTGGGTTTTCTTTTGTTTCAAAGTAATTAGAAGTTATTGGTGTCTATTGTGATTGAAAACAGTATCTAAACACGTCCCAGCCATTTTGTCAATTTAAATGATTTGAGTTGTATGAGCATGCAAGCAACTCATTAAACATTTACAACTGTCCCACTGAATTATGTGCACCTTAAAACAGCATCTTCATTCTGTCTCTGGGCTCTTTCCAGAGGTTAAACAGCTGACTAAGGGCTCTCTGCAGCTGGCATTTGTAAACCCGGAATGTCCTTCTGGCTCCCCATTAAAGTGGGGAAGAATAATTAATTTGAGTCTGAAAGACATTCCTCTTGCTAGAGGCAATATTTCGGCTCCCAGCCAAAACCAACAGTGGTTAAAAAAAAAAAAAAAAAAAAAAAAAAAAACAGGGCTAACTTCGAGCCAAATAAAGCCTCCAGATGGGGATTAGTAACAACGATCAAAGTTTGTAGAAAAGGGGTGAAGGGGTGGTTTGGGAGGCGCACACAATATTTGATGAACTGTCAGTCAGAGCCTGACATACACATAGCAACACATGGCGCCTTTTGTTTTGATTACTCACCGCTCTCACTCTTCTCAATGACATCCACCAGTTCACCCGCTTGGAGACTAATTTCTGCAGGCTCTTGTTTCTCGTAATTGGCCACCACCATGTATTGTTCCAGGAGCATGGGGTCCGAAGCGTCCAGACCTGGTGTTGATGGGAAAAAACATGCTGTCAGCCAGCTGCCAGCCATAGGTCCACGAGAACGGCTGCTGGACACCCGTTGTGCCATAGACCCCTCTGTCTGTGTAGCCAATTGCAGTATTCACAGGGTTCAGTGCATTTTCCCCGCAGCCTAGCCATAGAGCTGCATCCCCATCTAGATGAACATCAAGGGCAACAGAGCAGTCGAAGCTCTATAAAAAGTACTTCAAAAAGAAAATGATCAGGCCATTACAGGCGAAAATCCATTTTGTTTTGCTGAAGTAAACATGTCCTTCCCTAGATCATCAGATGCAGCTGGGCATGCAAGCACAATATTTTGAAGGAATTGCAACAGCAGTGCAGATGGAGAACAGAGACCTGAAGCCAACTGAAGACAGGACAGAAATTTCTGAGAAAGAAATAGTTTCCCTTGGAAAATAAACCATCTGCTAAAAAGCCTCCTTCTCCTCAGTAGGGTTGGAGCTGGAGGAAGAGTAGGGGGGGTGGTGTAAGCCAATCATAAGAGTCAGCACTAGGGTCCTTAAATGGAACCAGATGAAGGGGCTGGAGTTTTGCACAGAGGGGTGGACCTGTGGCTCTGTGAAACACTAGAGCTCTGACTCCAGCCTGCAGCACAGCCAATAGAACTTTTCTTCTCGCCACATCGCTAAGTTAACCATATAAACGCTGACAGTGACTCCGTTTTTCACTCGCTTTGTTCCTGACAGACTTACCACCCATCCTTGCACCAGATTTCTGGTTCATAAGCAAATAAGGTAAGTGACCTCTAAAAAAAGAAAGACATGTTTGGCTTTGTGGAGCCATCTAAAGAGCATATAACTTGTTTAATACAGTAACATTTCTCTATCTGCAAAAGTCAAGTTCCATTAATTGGGCTCCACTGAAGACTTACTAATAAAGAATCCTTTAAAACAACCATCGCTGAATGAATTTTACAGGTCTGCAAATGTGGAAATGCAGACCTGCTGATGCTTAGTTCAAACTGTTTGAAAATAACAACTTCAGTTGGATGCTAAGTTCAAAGCTGCAGACAGATTCCTCTCACCGCTACATACCACTGCAGACAGCATCTACAGACATCATGAAACAGAAATTTTTGCACATCATCATTATATTCACAAATTTGAATTAAACTATTCATATTCACAAAATTCCAATAATCACAAAATTCAAATACCTTGAAGTTTGTGAGACAATAACTCATAAAAAAGGCACATCATTTATTCCCATCACTGGTGTCAGAGCCTTTGAGTTGTGAATTACTGTGTCTTGTGATAAGTTTCAGAAACTTGATTAAAGTGGAAAAATTACTTCCAATACACCATCCTGTCATAATGGTTATACAACTTAAGAACTGTAGTCATATAATGCAAGAATACACTGTTGAACTTTCTAGAATTTTGTCAAGCTGTAATGTATTTGATTGGCATTTTATTTGCTTGATCAACATAAAGCTGTGTAAAACTGTGAAGTGAAAGGTAACTTATGATTTTTGGGAAATCTCTTTATCAGCTGTTTACATCTACAGACTGCAATGTGTGCCTATTCTTATTCAGCTAACAGCTCTAACTAAGCCAGATTGGATGGAGAAAATCTGTGACCAACTCTTAAGTGTTGACACAGAGTCCTAGTTGTAGGTCTGGACTTTGACTGGGCCTTTGCAGGATGTAAATATACTTTGTTCCAAATATATAGCCGTTGTATCTGAGGGCCACTTTTCTGTTGGAAGGTAACTTTCTATCAAGTCTTATGCAGCTTCCAGCAGTGATTTCGCTCATTACATCCAAGTTCATGGATGTAATAAGGCAAATTTTTGAAAAAAAAAAAAAAAAAAAGAAAAAAAAAAAGAAAAAAAAAGAAAAAAAAAGGAATAGTTTAGTGAGGCACTGCAAGTGGATAAAATTAGCAATGCTACATAGTTCAATACTCATCACAGTTGCCACACTCTACAGTGATTAGTTTGTGGGTCTGTTTAGACCCACAAACAGACAGGAACAAACTGCTTTCAGAAACAACAATTGCTTTTATTTTTATTATTTTAAGATCTAAGATCCACTCTAATAAAAAGAAAAAAAAAAAAACTCAAAGCCTCACTCTTCTTTTTATAAACTCTATTGGCAATATGGGAGAGCTTTTGCCTTACAAATATAAACCCAGCCTCATCAGCATCTCTCTGAATAATGCTGCCAAAGAGTCTGACACTCGGTTACTGTGGTTGGGCTGTGGTTTCTGATGGCTTATCTATGCAAGATGTTTTGACAAACCGCAAAGTTGGAAGCAGAAAAAAAAAAAAAAAAAAAACTACTTGATCGTCAGTAAATAATGTGATAACTACTTTACTTGCAATTTATTGTCACTTGTAACTCGAATACTGATAAACCCTATAAACGTCACCAGTTTTCAAATAAATGCAATTGCCCATTTAGAGCAGTGTATTTAGTTTTTTCAAAGTATGCTGCAGTCAGTTTAATGTCATACAACATAAAAGCATCTCAAATGTATTTGCTAAGATGAAGAGATGATTATTGGCATTAAATTGATATTTAACTATTTCTTGGCTTTATTTTGAATACTCCTTATTCTTTTCAACACCAGTAAGTTTCACACAGCAGTAAAAAAATATGCAAGTGCAGTGCTTTGCAAATGTACATCTTCAGTTTCATTGGGATTTCATATAAAACTTTTTTTTTTCAAAAAAAAAATATGTAAGGTGTCGTGTGTATTTTACCATTTTTACTCTAAAGCCCTAAATAAAGTCTATTGCAGTCAACAGCCGCCTGTGTGCAAACTATCATAAGTATATCTTATCTGTGAAGATCTTTGACATTTGTTTAGAAAAAATGAGACAGAAACTTCCTATAGGGATGCTTTTCTACAGATAGTGTGGGGAAGATGCAACTAAATACAAGGCAATCCTGGATGAAAACACGCTGAACAAAACTTGTGACTGGGGTGGAAGTTCATCTTCCAGCAGGACAATGGCCCTAAACATATCAGAACTACACTGGAACGGTTTATGTCAGAGCTGGTTCATGTGTTTGAATGACCCAGTGAAATTTGAGACCTACATATCATTTTCATATATTGGGAATACAGTTGAAAAGTTAATTTATTCCAGTAACTAAATTCATGAAACAAAATATACGGAATAATTACACACAAAATGGACACAGATAAAAATAAGTCATTCTTTTGTAAAGTAAGTGGAATTAATATAATAAAATTATGCTTATTTCTCAAAAGATGTCTAAGAAATTCACTAATACTGTTAGGAATGGGGGGAAATGTGAGGCCAGATGAGAGGGACTAAAGACTTTGTCAGCAAAGTCAACAGGAATGAAAGGCCAAAGCTGATATTTTGGCCTCATTCAGGAAATGAAATGTTTTGCAACAGCAGGAAGACAGAGCCAGAACAAGAAGAAAATATGAGAGAAAAACGTGAGTGAAAACAGCCCTGGACATGACCTAGGTAAATTTGTCGCAGAATTAACCATTTCAAAAAGGCTACAGGTGAGTATTGTTGTTAACTGTGACACATTTGTGAAGTTTTAAAACTTTAATCATTCAATTTTTCAAACCCTTGTTTGCTATGATGGTACACATAGTAACAGACATTGCATAAAACTCTCAGGCTCTACATTTCTCATAGCAGCATGAACAAATACCTAAAAGAAACACTGACCTTCAGCTGAAAATATCAAGCATTTTGTATTGAATGTGGAAAACTCAAACGTTAGAAGCTTTAAGTTCAAAAAGTGTTTCGTCTTGAGTTCCAATATTTATTCCTCGAGGCCACTTTCTCCTTATCCGTCCTCATTCAGCCTTATAAATTTGTCTCCTGTTCCCACCCTGGCACACCCAAACGTCCTAATTCCATCCAACCCTCAAACACTTGCTCCATCATAAGCTCCATTGGAAGATGATAACCACTGAGAGAGTTGCAGTGATTCATCACCAGGAGACTATGCTACAATTTTATTCCAAAGTGTTGTTAAGTTTTTTTTTGTTTGTTTTGTTTTCTTTTTTCCTATTTAGGACCTGGAAGTCTTTATGTGTTAACTCTACATTTTGAGCCCCAGAAAATCTCTATGGAGGAATAATTTAGCTAGGAGTAGTAAAAACTAGCAAAGCGTGATGCCTTTGTTTGACTCATTGGCAGCAGATGTGCAGCTGGATTAGAAGGAGACACAGATCTGCTGATCAATGTAGTACAGATGTACTCATGTCACTGAATCAGTATGCATTCCCCGAAAAGAGAAGGGGGGCAGGACACAATTGAAACAGAAACAATATTACTGAATATTATTATTCGATGATCTACTAGTATTTTGCAGTCTAAAGACATTTAAGTTTTACTAAAAACCCAACCTGCTCCAGACCTAAACCTGGTGGGAGAGAGAAACTACTTCACTGTTCAATATTATGAAGAAAATTTCATTCACATGGAGCATATATGAAATATCTTCAAATTCAACTGGATCTTAAAACAGATCGTCCAACATAGTAGTTTCGTTTTTTTAATTTTTCCTTTTTCTGTCTCTCTTTGTTATAATAATGCCAATAGTCAACACCGTCAGCCTAATCAAAATCACTCAGAAGGGAAAATAAGATAGACTAAGGAACTACTCTGCACATGTTTGCACCAGAAATACAATGATTCCTTCTCACAAATTAATGGTTAGGACTTGATGAAAAGGGTCATGGCTCAGTTGATAGTTAATATAAACTAATAGTAAATGGGAAAACATACGAAGTTGACACATTTTGACACTCGTGTGTTCAGGTTTTTCCAATTCTTTCTTAAAATTTATGACCGT
This sequence comes from Girardinus metallicus, assembly GCA_903067095.1. Classification (NCBI taxonomy): domain Eukaryota; kingdom Metazoa; phylum Chordata; class Actinopteri; order Cyprinodontiformes; family Poeciliidae; genus Girardinus; species Girardinus metallicus. Next base: position 4,362 of record CAEGAE010054847.1, on the reverse strand, counting down.
GGATTGTAAAGCAACTGCATGTTGGAAAAGCCTTACACATTTGAGCTCTTATTCTCGTACAAAACCGCTTCTGTCGTGAAACTATTTTGAGCGAGAACCTTCAGCTCAGCCTCCAGGGTGGGAGTCTGGTATGACAAATGGTCACTTATCAGAAACAGAGAAGCCAGTATGGGGCCTGGTCTTGGCTTATGGGAGGAGAGAGCTTCCTCCTAACTAGAGCTCAGTTTTAACAAGAGAGAATGAAAACCCTATAGCAGTTTCAGCTTAATACATTAAATGTAGTTTCAATTATCATTTCAAAGATTATAGAGAATTTTCTCTCTCAAGTCTTATAACGGATGCTATAGGTTGGGAGCATTTCATAGCTGAAATGTATCTTTACACAATGGAGTACTTTTTATATCACATATATATTTTTTTAGTTTGTGAGATGCAAGCAATCATCTTGACCACTTGAATACCACTGAAGAGTGAAAACTCAAAAATCAAACTGTTTTTTGATCAGTGAACACACCACAAATAAGTGCCACCAGAGTTAACAACAACTGTCTTTGGTGTGGAGATTGTTAATGTAGGAAAAAGACTCAAAGTTAGTTCTTATCAGACATAAGCTTGAAAATTAAGTCAGATGGTCCACACAATGTTGTTGAAAACATAAAACTGTGGTTTATGCATTACGTTTCTCCTTTGCTGTATTCTGCAACAATTATCAAAAAGGTCTGGATCTCAGGGTTTGACCATTTGCAGCTCACCACCTCGCCAACTACCACAGTCTCATCGCGGATTGAAAGTGGAGATGTTTTTGTTGATGTAAATTCATAGGCTAAGCAACGAATGCAGTCTGCTGACTATCAAACCACTTGCGTGCAACACCCAGCTCAGTCCGGCTTGTTCTCCCCTGAGGTGGTTCCAAAAAAATGGGGAAGAACCGCGCAGTGACTGCAAATGGAGACTAATCCAGCTGGGGATAATTGGAAGAGAGTAGATTGAAAACCAAACTGAAAAAAAGCGGCTAAAGAAGCCAACTTTGGAGAATTAAATTTCTATTTATTGTAAGCTGAGCTGGACTTGGAAATATTAGGAGTCGTTTAGAAAACTCAGAGTAAAAGAAGTACAAAGAGAGTGATGTTTACAGATTTGTGGTAACTGTGCCATAAATCTAATATAAGATACCAAAGACAAATAAACACGTCAACTCCAAATCAATTTGTCCTCGTTTTAAAGAGTAAAACACTCGTTTAACAACAATTGCTTCCTTTCAAGCAGATGATGTGACGTCGTCTCTGCTCCCAACATAAATAAATAACGATGGTTCACGGCAGGATTGATGGAAAAACATATTTTGAAGGCTGTTAATTAACATACTGAGGTTCGAAATTGGCCGCACCACTTTGATCAGTCCCTTTGTATTTTTTTTTATTTGGGAAAAAAAACTAATAAATAAATGGGAAACAGCAGTAAATACTGGAGTCAGCAAGAACAACGACGTTTACTGCTCCTTTTTTAAGATGGAAACATCTGTATGCATCAGCTCCTCCATCTGTGGTACATTGTTTTGTGCCCACATCTCAGCCAAATGCTTTATCTGAATATTTATGCTGCATTCTTGCCAGCACTTCCTTCTCATCCAATTTGTGTGATGGAGATATCACATTCCCTATGACACTTGAGGAAAGATATGGTTTAGACTTCCTTCATTATCGTCTTCCAGCTCGACCTGCTCTTCAACTAACAGGGCGTAATGAAACCCGTCAGTTACTTCTGCATGTAAACTATTTAACAGCACACTCACATAAAAGATGTAAAAATGTGACAAAAGTTTGAACAGAACTAAATAAGGTGGCATAAGCTACAATCTGCAGCTGTTCCAAAAAGAAGAGAAGAGAGAAGTGAGTGCTGGATGTCAAAGCCATTTAGAAAAACCGACTGAGCTTAATGACTTCCTTCTCTAGTTTGCAATCGCATCCATCTGCAAATACAAACATGCAAACCTCCTGACCCACCCAGTGTCTGACTCATTACCCTGCCCCCACCTACAAGCATACAGTTGACACAGAGACAACCACATGATCTGTACTGTATACAGACAGTAGCCATCTCCAAAGATCTACAGCAAAAATAAAGACAGCAAGTCTTGCACTGACAGTGTATCAACATGGTCCTCACTTGCCACGTAGGCTGTCCTCTCCAGCTGCTTTTCACATGCACTACACACCCCCAAGTACTCCAATCTTTTCCTCTCCTACTATTTTTTTTACAAGCGTCTATCTAACTTTTGTTTGACATTCACATATGTAAATAAATAAAAAACTGATTCTTTCGAAGGTGACACGATGTTCCTGAACCTCAGACCTGTACAGCTGTTATGACAGCATGTTTCTTCATCAGTTGCTGTCATCTGACAATGATTTATGCTAACAAGCAGCCAAGCCTAAAAGCTAATTTATATGCTGGAAAGGATGCAGAAGATCTCTATAAAATGGCAGGTCGGCTGTGATGTACTAGTAAGCTTGGGCTGTTTCAACTTAAGATGGGTCAAGTTAAGTCTCTGCTTATATAAACCATTTTTCATTTCACCACCTTTAGAAAATCTCAAATAATTGTTACTTAGCAATTGCTGGATTCAAGGTTTTCCATAAAAGAAGACAATAGCCTTTTGCTCAAATTCTGGTATTTCTGTGTTGTCATTAGTTGCATGTTTAGCTGCTCCATTTAACCACATGCATGACAGAAAAATATATCCATCCACTGTCTGTATGACAAGGTTTGGTGCCTATCTCCAGTGGTCATTGGGGAAGAACACATCCTGGACAGGTCAGTGGCTAAATTTAGGTATGATGCAAATTAGCAGACCAGAGTACCCCGACATTACCCGCGAATGTAAGAGGACACAATATAAACAAAGTGAAGAAAGGATTTGTTTGCTATTGGAATCAAGGACCTTTGGTCCTAGTAACTGCCCATCATTAAATTCTTTTATTCATCTTCTTCTTTTGGTTTTTCTTGTTCTGTTAAATTGGGTAGTATGAAACCAAATGAGATTCATATGGTAGCAGCATGCCATACAAATCTCAAACCTAATTTTGACACCAACAAATCTCATGAAAACACTGTCATGGCAACAAAGGGATTGAAAGTGAATAATCAGCTTTGAGTTAGTGATTCTCCGATTTCCTCTGCTTGCCAGGTAAACAGAGCTGAACCTCTAACCACTCAGTTTTGTGGTGAAAAGCTACATTCTCCTCCTCAGGGCAGGGGCTCGGGAAACTCTTCTGGATACCCCAGCACCATATAATTATGGAACCTACAAGCTGCAAGTACAGCAAAAAAACTCACCACAGACTCACTTTATCTGCTATCCTGCTTTAAAAGGGAAATATTACTTTTAAACCACTAATGTCCAAAAAGAGGACTACGGTGAATGTTTCCAAATCAAATAATTACAACAGCTAGAACAAAAGGAACAAAGTCTTAGGATTAGGTTGTTATGTGTTCTCACCATTGTTTTCATTATTAACCATTAAGAACTAATTAATATGAGATGAGCAATGAGAAGCACTATATGGAAAATGGCTCAAGGATTTTTAACATCACCGGTCTGATAGCTTCCACAGGCTGAATATAGGCTGAACACACACATGCTCTCTCTCTCTCACACACACACACGCACAGCTGAAATAAGACTAATTTTCCATTTCTCTATGTGGATGGAATCCCCCATCATCTACCGCCTCAATGCAATGGAATGAATGCTGAAATAAGGTAGGGGTCTTATTTCATATTGGTGACAACTCCCACGCAGCCTCTCCACCAACAAAAAGAGAACAAAGTTGTGCCCACTTTTCATCTACTGAAACTTTTATGGGCCAGCTACAACACAGGCCTTTATAGCTCCAGCGCGTTATAGAAAGGATGGCCAAAGAAGCTCCATCTGACTGCAGAAGAGCATTTAATTTAGTAATACATGTGGGTATTCCAAGACTGCATGCATGCAAGAGCGTGCACATACAAACATGCAAAATCTGCACAGCTGTTCACTAAACTGCCTTCATACTTTTCCTCCTGACTCCTACGCTCATATCCCCCATGCTCAGCTGAGTCACACTCTCTGTCTTCCTTGAACTCTCTTACACACACCCATACATGCACACAGCAAGGTTAAACCAAAAGCCAAAGCAGGCCGAGGAAATGAAGAGGCGCTAACAGGTGGTCTTGGCTTCCATGCGCTGTAACAGTTCAGAAGTGAAATGTAAAATCTTAAAAAATACCAATCAGCTATTTAATTTAACTTAATGTAGATAATTACTTTGGTAAACAGAGCTAAACTCTAACCACTGTGTGTAAAAAAAAAAAAAAAAATAT
>CAEGAE010054840.1:0-28985 GCA_903067095.1 Girardinus metallicus | reverse complement strand
TATTATTATTATTATTATTATTATTATTATTATTATTATTATTATTATTATTATTATTATTATTATTATTATTAATGTTAATGTTAATGTCTGAGACCCTTTTCTGAACCTACAATAGTGAAGTTTTCCCTGCTTTGTTTTATTAAAGTATTTCATGTTAAAAATTATTTTACTTTATTTTTATGGATAAAAAAAATTTATTTACCCCTTACATTTACCTTGTCAATTTTATCCCACAGTGCAAATGTTTGGACGTCACTGTCCGACACACTCTGAATATCACCTACATGTATTTACATGTTTTGCTTGGGAAACCAATAAATGTTGCAAAGGTGATATTTGTTGAAAGCAATTGTTTCCTTATGTGGGATTTATTTTCTCATACTCATTAAACACAATCAAATTAAAAGTTTAATTTCTCTAAATTTTTACATTATTGTGTTATATTCATTGTGAGTCTTTTATACGCTCTCAACCACATGAGTCAACAAGTATATATTATTGTTTTGCATAGATTATCGTAACTTAACGTTAGATACTTCGCAATTGTTACATCACAATAAAATGTGCAGTTGAAATATAACAGTTTAATGTTAAATACATGTGTTATTTACTTTCATTAGCACCAGAGATTATACTCCTGAGTTAAATATTATTTGTCCCACAAAACATCTCAGAAGGAGTGAATGAGTCGGGCGTCACGCAGCTGAGTTTCATGTCAGAGCAGGGATAGGAGGTGGAGAAATCGCTCCTGGGTCACCAGCTGTTCCGGCAGTCTGGGACACGTTGGATGTTTCCACAAAGAAGGTTATGGGAAGCTTAGTTAAGATTATGGGCCGTTTTGCAGATAATGACAGTTCCTGTGTTAATCAGGGTGTTGTGGCTGATGTTTGACGAAGAAGGCGATAGGTTAGGCGGGTGTTTTCACAATTGCTTCCTGTCCACTATCTGTTTTCACTGTGGGTTGTTTTTCCATGTTTCTTCCTCTGAGGTGTTTTTTCTTTCTCCTCTGCAGGAAGAAACAGTGTTAACAGACACTTCCTATCAACTAGACAAGTTCTTAGTTAAAGGGCAGTTAGGGGGGTTTAGTTTGGTTTAATGATGTGTGTCTCTTTCCTTCCACAGCCACCCGGTTTCCTGCTTTCTACTCCGATGCTTACCGGCTAACGTCGGGTAACGTTCCGCATCTTTTCGAGGGAGACCAGGTGGTCCCTTCGTCCCAGAGAAGAGGCCGCCAGAAAGAGGCCAAACCCCTCCCTCCTTTGCCTGATCCTGTGGACTTTATGTCAGATGAAGCTGCAGACAGTGAGGTCGAATTCTTTACCAGCGACCGCCAGCGCCTCCTACCCAAAAGCTGCTCAAAGGTGATAACCAGAAGCAGCAACAAAAGCTGTGGTCAGGTAAATTTTGCCTACCAGGGGGGCTCACTGGGGATCAGGCCTGCTGGATCCGACTCCATCGCTTTCTCCTGGCCAAGCAGAGAGGATAGACCACTGGGCAGAGGAAGCAGAATTGCAGCAAACTTTGATCAATTTGCTCACAAGAAAAGAGACAACCAGCACGAGGTGTCTTCTATCGGAGGCAAACTGTCAGACCAAGCCCAGCCATCCTCCAGAAACCGATTTTCCTGTTCGGGTCTTCCTTCTGATGCCCATATGAGTTATCCGCCCATCCTCCCTGAAAAACCTCAAATCCCTCCTCGCATCCCCATCCCGCCTAAACCCTCAGCTTTCTCAAAGCCAGCGAGCGACACCGACGACGAAAAGCCTCCCAAGGTCCCCCCGCGCGTCCCTTTGGTCCCGCCCTGCCCGCCGCGCACTCCGAGCCCCAAAAGTCTCCCGATATACATCAATGGCGTGATGCCCGTCACGCAGAGTTTTGCTGCTAATCCAAATTATGTGAGCAAGACCGCACAGAGGCAGCAGAATGAAAGGGCCCCGCCGGCGGCACAGTTTTCTCCCTGCATCGTTCCCATTTTGAAGGACGGCAAACAGGCCAGCGCCACACACTACATCCTGCTGCCGCCGGGGCGGCACACTCACGCCGAGAGGCGGGGAAGGCTCCTGAGCGAGCCCAACAGGATGGGATGTGTGTGGCAGAAAAGATAGACGTCCTTCCAATGAGTTATGCAACGCAAGTTACTGACATTAGGCATGGGCCAGTAAAACTGTCATGTGGCATAATGTTTAGTTAAAAAAAAAACAGTACCATGGTATTGATAAGAAAAAAAGGTATACATTTGGTTGCTTTTAAGAGCTTCTCATGGAGAGTATTATATGTTTTTGCCATTCTTTATAGAGTAACACTTGGAGTCAGTTAAACTGATTGTGTGCTGTGAATAAATAAAAAAAAATACTGATTTGAAAAATGTTTCCACATCACATCAAGGTGTGATGTGGAACATAACAGCAAAGAATACCAGTTAGGTGTAATTCAATGTAAAACCGCCTAATTTAAAAAGCAGCTTTAGAATTGAAGATGAGGAAAAAAAAAAGTAGCCTTCGTCCAGTCAGCCGACTGGTTGTGCATATCAACAAGTAGGAGAACATGACCTGTCCAGTATTTCTCTTCAGTCTCATTAAAGGGACTTTAAGCCACAGGAACGATGTGACAGAAACTTCTAGCATTAACGGGTTTAAACCAAGCTATACCTTGATACCAGCACTGACCCATGCCTAACTGACATTGTTATTGTGTACATGATACACTGCTGTACTTATGTTATCATCTGTCACTCATTTATTTTATTTTGGTTTCACTGTGATTTGTTTGTGACTGAATATCCTACCGGTCAGTATTTTTAAGAGACATTTTTACTGTTCAACCCTACAACAATAAAGTACAGCACTCAGTATTTCTCTAGCAGTGGAGGAAACACACTTACCTCATTTAACATTTTTCACTGAGAAGTATTTCTCAATTAATTACAAAGTCATCCGTTTTTTTTTTCTTTGTTTAAGTAAACAAAACTCGTAGTTATTACCCACAGATTGATATATTTCATGTTTGTTTCTGTTCGTGATTAGAGGTTTTAATTAACTAAGCTAGAATGATCAAAATAAAATAAAACATTTCAAATGTATCACTATGTGTAATGACGGTTAGATTGCCTTTCTTAAACTGTTATTCTACTTTATTGTCCTGCAGTTTTTTTTATGTTATTACTGAGTAGTGCTTATTGCAAAGTTGTGCTAATGCCACTAAAACCAGCTTGAACCAATACTGTTTTCCTTAAAAGAGAGCACATAATTAAAGGTACAAGCTGGGCTTGTGCCTATGTTCTGATTGCACACGTTGTTTTTTTTTCTGATAATTCTACTTAAGGCCTCCAATATATTCACAAATGTAATATTTTCAGATCATTTTAAACATTTGGACTGATGCTAAATGTGACAGTGAAGCGCATGTTGTGTGAACACACCCTATTATCAGAAGAGACCTTAAAGTGTTTTCTGTCATAATTTTCAGGTTTTATCATTTTGCTTATTTCAAATTTTCAGCAGATCTTAACGTGCAACAACCTAACTCTGAATTTTTGTTGCACACATTCCAACTAGAACGTATTACATTAAAAGATGTAATTAGACATCTGAATACAAAAACCCACACCTAAAGTTCAAATGAAATGTGATCAAGGAATTGCTTCACTTAGTTTTTCTTGTTTTTTTTAAGAGTTGCTTCTTTCTACATACTATCCTAATCCCCTTTAGGTCTTCTGCCTATTATTTAATTTTTCCAGACAAAGGAGGCCTACTTAGTTCACATCAAATTTCACCTTTATGATAATCATTTATTCCCATATGTAATTTTTTTGTCAGCATTGGTTTAGTTGACATGGTAACTGCCCGTGTTGGATTTATTTTTACAGAGATTTGTGGATGAAATCCAGTTACGTTTACGCTGCTGAAGTTCAGACTCATGTTTACAACCTTTGTTACACCGACTTCATGAAGTTCTTATAAAGGTTCAACATGGATTCAGGCCCTTGAAAGGCTGCAGATTGTAATATTGTTTTATGGTCTATTTAATGAAATAAATAACTTATTCATTGTGTAACTTATTTCTTGATCCTTTCTACCAGATGCCAATGAAATAGGGGCTTTGAATGTTTTTTGGGGGAAGTGGTGAGTGTGAGAAAAAACATGAAGTCCTGCCTACAGACTGATCTGCATAATGTCCACTAGTAAAGTACCTTAAGTTTAACGCTTCAACAATCTTTTGGGCAGCAGCTTGGAAGGCTTTGGAAAGAAAGGAAAACATTCAGACGGGAGTTCTCAGAAAGATTTTAATGGATCCAAACAGGGAACATGAAGTCTACTGTTTGACATTTTCCTCTAATTTTATAACAGCGCCTTCAGTTAGAAATCTTAATGACTGACCGCAGATCATCTTGTCCTTGCTTGGTCTTGCCTCGGAGTTCAGCTGCTTTCCTATCAAATCAAAACTACAGGATATCATGGCAATTTACCAGATTAAAAAAACAAATATTATAGTAACCATTTAGGCTCACAAACAGTTTTCTTGCTCTGACTTCCGAATTTACTATAACTTTCCATTAGGACTGCTGAAGTATACACCATATGTAAAGTTTTTTTTGTTTTTTTTTAGAATAAACTATATTTAAGCACCTAACTTTGACAAACATAATTTAATAAACCCAACTCTGTTAAATTCATTTGTAATTAGTTATGTGTTCAACATTTCATTAAAGTGATGTGGGGGCAAAAAAACAAAAAAAACAAATCGGTTCTATTACGGAGTTATTTCTTCTTTTTGCAAAAATAAGTTAAACAATAAAACAAAACAAAAAACATAAAACACATAAAACCTTATTCTACCCCTTTGTTTCACCCCCCTCCCCACCGTCCCCTCCAGATCCTTAAGGGCGTTATTGAACTTTGGCCTGTGTGTTTCCCTACAGGCACGGCCTCAGCAGTCTCGTCTCATCTCATCGGAGCGAGGTCCTTCGTGCAGCCGCAGGGCTCTCTGGTGCAGGACTCGATGAGATGGCTTTATCGCCAGGCCCGGTTAAGCAGTTTGACTTCTGCCAGGCGTTTGCTGATCATGGTGGCAAAGAAAAGGGCAAAGAGGACGCTGCTGATGAGCATGTAGTCGTAGTCGTCTTTTAGGACGTCGAATTGCTTGGAGGGATACACGCGGGTCTGGTAGATGTCGAGACCGTATGCCACCACCTGCAAAGAAAAAAAAAGCGTGTATAAAGATTAAATAAAAATAAAATTTATGGTATCAGTTTTATTGTCATTGACTAAAAGAGAACGGTATAGAACAAAACAAAAAAACGCCCCTAAAATGAAGCATTAAGAGAAGAACGGCTAAACATTTTTTAAATTATTGGAGGCAAAGATGAGGAAACAAATTCAGTCAGGAATAACTCCGGTACAGTCAGCTTTGACTTGATGTTTATGCTAGAGCCGAAGAAAATGGATGCCATCCCGGTATGTGACCAAGCTGGTGACCAGTATGTAGTGGAGGTTCCTGTCTGTTGTATACAGTTTTATCTCCCTCTCACAACTGAAATGACTAAATAAAGTTGAGTCTTTGTTTTTACCCCCCAGACTTCAGCCATCGAGTCTCGTTAATGCCACCAAATAAGAGTAAATAGCAGAACAATCTGTTTGGTTTCAACATGCAGGATTTAAAAGATTTTCTAAAGGAGAAACCCACTCAATTTGAAGCTCAACTCAAAAAAACAATTCCTTACAAATGTGGCAACAGTTCAAGTGAAATAAACACACTTTCAAAAAAAAAAAAAATTTAACAAATGTGTTGATAAAAACCATCACCACCACACAGAAAGAATTACCCAAACTATAATATTTGTACTTTTCCACTTGTGCAGCATTATGACACAACCTTGCCTATAGGCATTAAGCCGCCTAAACTTCCAAACACATCATTAAAATCTCTTTAGTTACGGTTTATTCTGGCTGTTTTACAGACCTACAAAATATACTGCAGACATTTGTTTTTCCCTAAAAAGCATCATGTCGCATTCCATAGAAGGCTGGTGTTACCTTACCTAATAAATGCATTCTTTTAAAATAAAACACACTGGGAATTAGAAAAAATTGCATGCTGTTTGGCAACTTAAAAGTTCAGAGAAAATTGTCTTTTTTTTTTTTTTTTTTGCTTAAACACAACCTTTGTCATTTTTATTTTCACCTTTTGTAATGTAATATTCGACTCACCAAGCAGGTTGACTCCAGTCCGGACGGGGCCGTGTGAATTCCTCGCACTCTTCCCACGGTCTGATTGTAGTTGATGAACCACTCGGTGCGGATGATCAGCTCCGGTGCGTACGGTATCAGGTTTTCCTCCCTGGAAATCGAGTCGGAATTAGCTTAATGTAAGGGAACAGTCAGTGCCTCGGGAAACACGCTGGACTTCAACGTTTATGCGTTGGACCAACACAAAGTTGCGAATGATTGTGAATTGGGAGGAAAACTGAGATTGCATTCATCCTCTGCCGCAGATTGTTATTCAAAGACATTTTGAGAATGTGTGTTTAGTTTCTTTTCCTCATCATAACTATGCACTGCTTTGTGTATGTCACATTAAATATATTGAACTGCATGGATACAATGTGACAAAATGTAAATTTAAAACAAAGAGGGGAATGACCACTTTCGCAAAGCACTTTAAAATCAGTTCATTGTTAAACCACATCTGTCTAGACTTACCGACTCTGCTCAGATATTATTTCAGGCCTGCGTGGGTCGAGGAACATCTTTGGTAATGACAGAATCCCCCCCGATGGCAGACCAACTGTGGCAAATAGGGAAACAAAATGTTTCAGAAGTGTTAAATATTGTGGTTTTACTCACCAAGACTAAATTTGGAGAGGATGGGAAAGAATCGTTTTTGAAACGTACTGAGCAGATGGCGGCTGGTGATGCCTTTCTCAGTCAGGGTGGCCTCCATGGTGGAGATGGACGATGGGAAAATGTAAGACTGCTGGAGCACCTGAGGGGCGTGAGGCCGATCCAGCGAGCTGAAGACGGTGCTGTTGTAAAGCTCCATTCCTTCGTAAAGTTCGATGACGGAGAACTCATTCCTGCGAGACTTCGTGCTCCAGTACTCGTACTGTCAGGTGTGACAGACAAGGGGAAACGTGAACATCATTGCATTAATTATGCGATAGACCAAAACTGGAACTGCTGCAGCTTCATATCTGCGAAACGAAGGACGGGTCTTTCCATTTGGGAATTTGGAAATCCATCCTGGCTTACCACAACCCAGTTTTCAGAGTGGACAACGTGAACGGGTCCTCTGGCTTTCCTCTGAACAGCTTCGTGGATGATGCGACCGGTCACACCGTCGATGAGCAGGATCCCGATGAAGCTGCGCTCCTGATGCACGTCTGTGCTCTCCGTCACCACAGCCAGCAGATTTGGGTTCAGGTACTACAAACAGAAAGTAAAAAATAAAAAGGATGACATTTTGCATTTGAATACTTTGAACTGCAAAAAGGAAAAATCTGCTCCAACGCAATTAAACTATTAATTAGAAGATAATGTGTGTAGAAATAAGATATAAATTTACATTAGTTGACCTCACAATCCAAGACAACTCCTATGAATCCTCCCAAACCTTTTCATATAAAAACTGAATATTTTCCCCATACTCTTATTTCCAGAAGTCTCCTCCAATGTTTTAAATTTAAACTGAGCAATTTCTAGTGTAAATTTGAGTAGGGAGTATAATACCAATGGATAAATGGATGAGCAACTTTTATAAAACAAAAAAAGTGGAAATATGATTTAAAAAAAAATATATATATATATATATATATATATATATATGTTTATATATATATTTATATATATATTTATATATATATATATATATATTAATGATTTTTCAGTTTGCATTTCCAATTAAATATATCCAAAACCATTTCCTTGAGTTGTACCACTGTAACACTGTTATCTGACAAACTTGGATGTTGACATTGAGGGGGGGGAACTGATGAAAACTGCACAAAATCAACATGCATTTGGGTGACCAAGCACACATTTATGTTCGTATCTTTAAAAATAACTCTGGCATGGTTTAGATCAAAAATACTCTACATATTAAAATGGACCATTCCTGAATCAAACTGAAAACCCCGAGCTTAAAAATTGATTTTCACAGGCCGTCTTCGTTCAGTCTGCAAATGTTTCTGCAGCTTTTCAGATCGGCTGGGTGGCTGAACACAAATGGACGTTCGAAAACCATGTGTCGTTTTCCTTCCACTCCACAATTCAGTTCAACATTGTTCTGATCTGTCACATAAAATCCCATTAAAAACACTGCTGAAGCCTGTAGACTGTCGCTGAATCTCGTCGTGTCCTGCTGGCATACACAGAGTCTGTATCCATTTTAGCTGCAACATCATCCGTTTTCCGCAGCGTGAGAAAATGACAGTGTGCTGTGTTGCTGGGCGTAATCTGTGAAAATGAAAGCTGTTGGTGTTTCTGGCTTTTACGACGTCTCTTGGAGCTTTTGGATGCACTGGGAACCAACATGCAGAACTCATTTATTCCAAGTTTCATGTCTGCAAACGCAACATACTTGCCTACCGTAAATCTTAAAACAAATATATTTTTTAGAACTTGACTGATTTGAGAAGCATTACGATTAATACACTAGTAAAAAAAAAGGCAAAGTTTGTATCGTCACTAAGTTTTCAACAAAGTCCTTGATAGTCACATAGTATCTTATTCTATCATCCATATTCAAATGTTTACGCATTAAACATTAGGAATACTTCACATGATTCATGCATTGATAACTTAGTGTATGTTTATAAATTAGAGCTACATCTAGAAATGTATGAACTGCGGTCTGACTGGGTGGTCTGAAACTGAAGGACCCAGCATGGTCAGGCGAGGTCAAACTGTCGATGCGCGGTCTTGTGGTTTGCTCGTTTCTGCACACACCATTCAAAGTCCACAAGGTGCACTGTGCCGAGTTCCTGTGAAACCCCTCCCGTTGCCGCGTATGTCAGTGGTGTTTTAAAACACAATAGGCGCGGTTTAGACGAATATTACAGGTTCACAACGTCGGAGGAGAAGGTAATTATGATTGTTGAGCTGGAAAAGTCTCATTTTATTTTCCTTTTTGTTGGAAGCCAATAAAGAGAACAGTAACCAAACGGGGAATCCAGTGTTTCGGTCCAACAGATGGGTTAGCAAGATGCACTCCATCTATGATCAGATGACCGCCACCCGTTTTGGTGACCTTGTTGATCAGGGCACGTTGATCACCGAACCAATCTAACATGGTGTCTATACCGCAGAGTTTAGCTTCTTGGAGCTCACAAACTGTTGCTGCTGCTGGTTATAAATGGGAAATGTCCTCTGTATCTTCTGTTTTGTCCAAGGTGACCATGTGGATATTTTGGAACGTTTTTTGGCACAAATAAACACGGCCACAAAATTCTCCCTGACTGCACAATAGCTTTGCATGCAGCAGGCACCGACAAGTTCAGCAGGGCCGATTTCGAAATTTGTTCTTTTTCCAGTCCGTAAAAGCGCCACACCCACTTCACATGAATTCACCCTTCGGTGTGAAAGTTCTTATCGAAGGAAGAAGAGTCGAAACAAACGATTTTGTTGTTTATTTGGCATTCAAATGCAGAGTTGATTGTTTTGTATCCAACTTTTTAAGGTACAAAATGAGTCTTTTTACAAGGGATGACAATTTGTGCGTCTTTCTACACTTTGAACTCTTGGGACATGGTGGCTAAAAATAAATGTAAGTCTTTGGGAAATCTCAGGAGGTTAAGGGTCTTCATTATCTACAGAACAAACACAGTTTAATGTTTACAGTTAGTTTTGGCCTTTATGCTACACGTGCTAATTGCTAATAAAAGATACTAAAGATGGCTTAAAACGTCCAGCTCTTAACCGCTAAGTTTTAAAAGAAGATGCTCAACCACTGTTTCTAATTCAAATATTTAATCACCGTTTGTGGCAGTAAGGCTAGAAATGATTTTGGATGCTTTGAGTTATAATTCTTAAATTGAAATCAGAATCGGATAAGTGTTGCGTCAGCAAGTCAAAACGTGAGAAAACTGCATGTTGGAAATCAGCTTCAAAACTCTAATTCTCTAATTAAATAGAATTATATTTTGGTTATTTTAACTCTTACAGAAGTTAGTTTGCGCTTCCTAAAGCTGACTCAGTTTGAGGCTCTGAAAGACCTAATGAATAATACTCTTCACATGTTCCTAAAACAGCAAATATCCAGATAATTTTTTGGAAACCATTAATTTTTCCTGATGTTGGCACAGGTTTATAGAATTTGTCCTGCCTTCCATAGTTTAGGTTATTATCCCATGTTGAGTGGTAGCGTGTCATCGCGACTACGCTGCTTCTAAATGTGGCGCACTCTCTTTGAATTCAGAAGTCCGATTTTCATATTTCGGTCAGAAAAACTACAAGAACACAACCTATCGGTAAGTTCACCGCTTGTCCCCATGATTAATATCCAACATGGCCGCTGCTAATATAGGATGTATTGATGAGGTTTAATATCAAACTCCCAACTTCTGAGACAAGTCGAACACATCTTACCAAAAAAGTCTTTACAGTCTGATGACACGGATTTACATACACATTAGATGTTAAGGACAACAACTTTTGTTTGCACAGTTTAAACTAATATGTCACACACGAAAATATGAACTTGTAAACCTGGGAGTTTATGTGAACTCAGCAGTTTGTGAAATCCTTTAGATAAAGGCTAAAAAATGTATTTACTTACAGTTTCCTTTGATTTACTAACTGATTATTATTATTGATTTTATAATAACTGAAAGATTATTGACTTCCAATCTGAAATGTAATACTTGTCTGATGTTCTGTCATTTAAAGCACTTTGAATTGCCTTGTTGCTTAAGCCTTGGTCTGGTCTTGTAGTGGAACCCTGACCCAAGGACTTATTTACTCTGGAAGGTTTGTGTGTTTGCTGTTCTTTCCATCTCTACCCATGGGGTTCTGGATTATTTTGTGTTCTGCGCAAAGCAACATTTTTGTTTCCTTTTCCCCATTAGACGTCCGAAAGGTCCTGGGCTAAAATAAAACCGCTCTTACTTGCGTGCACACACCCAAGTGACATAAAGGGAATTCAAAAGTTTGGAAAAGACCTTTGTCTTGTTTTGTTTCACTTTTCAACCAAACCAACCCTGACACCAACAAACCCATCATCAGTGTTTCCACGACAACAGCCTTATCGTGGTCAGAGTTCATGTTCATACAAATGTGATTCCTGTGCCATTGGAATCTGTTTTCATCGCCTCAGAGAAACAGCCACGAACACAATCGCCGCACACTTTGAATGTCCTTGGGAGGGAGAATAAAACCAGCCAAGGAGAAAAAAAAAAAAAAAAAAAAAAATCTTTTTTTTTTTTTCCTTCACACCTCGGTTTCGGGCCACGGTCCCCAGGGTGATGCAGACAGGAAATGGGAATGACTGCTTCCTGCCTGGGCCAGCTTTGAAGGCAGCGCATGAGGGACGATCCCACGGCGGAGCAATGTTCCTGCGCTTTCACCGGGGTCTTTGTAATGTCTGATTTACAGCTTCCCCCGCCCCCACGCCGTTTCATCTATGATTTAATGTTTCCTGGTCAGATGGCTATCGGCGGCCTTACATGTCCGCTCTGGTCCTGCAGGACACCCGCCGCATGGAAATAAAGCGACACAAGCTAGCTTTATAACGCAAAACTAACATTCCATGATACTTTTGCCCCCCTCCTCCTCTTAATAGCTTACAACTGTTAACCATTACCTCATATTGAAAACATTTTTTTTTTTTCCAAGGTGGCGTTTGCTGAACAAAAAATCCTTTATTTTATAGGTTGGAATGTTTCCGTACACTAAAAGAATTTGGAGTGCTTTCCCATCGTTTCACCGCAACGTTTGTCACACAGATGTTCCTGTTAATACTCAGCACTTTCCCCGCTCTGACCTCTGACCTCATCCCTTTCCTAACCTTCAACCTCATCCTGAACCCTGTCGTAATTCTTTAAAACTATAAATCCCAAACTAACCTTAAATAAAGGTTGAGGTGATTCAAAGTTCAGCCCAATTTATTGCACTTCCCAGGTCCACGCAGTTATTTTGTAATACACCTTTTCGTTCCATCGCTACATCTGCAAATTTTTATGTTTTTTTTTTTCCATGTTCCCATTGTATTCATCACTCTATGGGCTTCAGCTCTGTTGATGCAAAGTTAAGCAAAAATGAAAAGTGTAAGGAAAGTTCTTAAAGTTTGAGATTAATCGATTCATCGTCGCCTCAAAATTAAATATGCCGTTAGCAATCTTTAATGCAGGAAGAGGAGATGTTGAAAATCATCAGAAAAGAGAAAAAAAAATTGCATATGCGCAACAGTTTGTTTTTACGTCTGAGCTCTTCGCCTTACAAAGTTTGACAACCAAATAAATTGTCGACACATGAAAAGATTCCTGCTAGCTGAAGATTTAAAAAAAAAAATCTGTTTAAAGGTATTTGTTTTGGAATATTTCCAGGGATTTAGTGTTTTAACAGTAATTTATGATTCAATCAGGTTAAAAGTAAATACAACGCTTTCAGCACATTTTTAAGTGAAGTTCTGAGCTGCAAAAGGGAAACTGAATATTTAGGCCTGAATTCTTTCATACTAACAAGTGTCAATAATATCATCAAACTAAGTGAAAAGCATATAAGTGGAAACCCTGATCCCTTTGTGTGAATGAAATTATTTTTGCAACTCTGTAGAATAAGTGTACTAATGCTGCACATGTTTGGATTTGCTTTCTCTCGCCTTCAGAGTGTCTAAGTAGTTTTCGGTCCTGCAGCTAAACATGCTAGTTTAGCGTTGGCATCATACTCTGGGATTGATGTTGTCCGAAAAAACAAACAAACAACTAAACAGAAACTAACAGATTACTATCATAATTCATCAAAATTATATTTATATATGGCATTAGATTTACAAATATTTTCTTGCTGTCAGACCGAATATCATCAAAAATGGAAGGAAGGATAGGGGGGTAAAAATCTTTTACACATGTAAATCCATACTGTTTGGTACTGTTTTGGTACTTCTTGATGCTTTCCACTGAACATTCAACGATGAAACCCTACTTAGATGTTCAGTAGAGTTGCTTTTCACAAGAAAATTAAAATGTCAAAAAACGGCGAAATGCAAAGTTTACCTCACGGGAACGCTTCTGAGTAAGACTACAACATTATAGTGTAACATTAAGGGTCATTATTTACTATTACTGTGAAGAAAAACATAGCTAAATGGTTAGTTAGCTAGCTAGATATAAGTATTTAGCTAGCTAAATAGCTAGCTAGCCACCTAAATGGCTAAATATATATATAAATAGAAATACAGACATTTATTTGTTTTGTTTGCATTATAAAGAACAATCATTCCACATGTTATATATGTTGAAATGTATTTTAGCTTAGCCTCATGGCTGCCTCAGTATGCTGTTGACTTTTTCTAGGCTTTTTAATGTTTTTAGCATTTGTTCTGTTGTTCTCACACTTTGAGCCATCCTTGGGTTGTTTAGTGTTTATAATCCCCGTGGTAAAATGTGTATGACTGTGCAGTATATCCTGTGTAGCATGGAAGTGTCCTTTTGTCCAGGGCCAGCCCTTTCCCTATCCCTCGCTCTCATCACGGCAGTGTCTGTTTTTAATCTGGGACAGTGATTTATGAAGGGAGCCAGGGCTGTGTATATCTCCTCACTTCCTTTCATTTCTCAAATGGTTTGTACTCCGCGGGATGATAGATTTATCTACACACAACCCCTGCATGACTAATTAACTCTGAAATATCAGGGCCAGATGTGGAGCTAAAAGACGGGCCCCAGAGTGTGCTTTCTCTCCCACTCGACCTGACTCACTGGTTTTTCTAACTGTTGCTCGGGATTTTCCTTCTGATTTCGCCACTTCTCAACACTCAGCTATAATTCAGCCGATAATATGACAACGTGTTTGAGGGGAGAATGTAAATGTTGTACAGACTGAAACAGCAAATTTACTCTGTTGATGGTTTTGATTTTGAAGACAGTTCAAATAAATGGACGACTTTCTTTTACCGTCTGGGCTTGTTTTACAACTCTTTACAGCTAAGTTATGGCAAACCCAAAGTTATTTTTCAGAATAGTCTTAACTACAAAGGCACGCAAGTAAAGTATCCAGTTCGGTCCTCTGTTACATTGTTTTTTGTCACTGTACTTTTTGTGAATGCTATAAAACTGATGTTACAATAACACAACGGGTGTGTAATAGTTGCGACTACAAAAAAACACAACGCAAAAAACTGCAGCCAGTTTTTTAAAAAAAAAAGTGAGCTCTATCTAAACCTGATACCACAAGAACTCTTATGGTGCGTTTCACACCAAAAGTGTTTTGAGCATCAGGAACGGCTGGTTTACATTCAAAGTCTACGTGGCGGCGCATCGAGCACCATGGCGGTGCATTTTGAGCGTTTAGCACGGCGTGATTTGAACCATTTTGAGCGTTTGACGTCCAACGTGTCCAACGCTCCACACAGACTTTGACTGGAAACCAAAAGCGCCTGATGCTCAAAACGCGTTTGCGGTGAACGGACCATTACATCCTCCAGGCCAATACAACAAGCTCCACTACAAAATCAGAATGAAAAGATAAAAATGTGAACAGCAGCTCTAACTTCTAGAAAAAAAACAGCTCACAAAACAAAATGATACACGTTATTTAGCTGGGAGAAAACTGAGTCAAGATTCAGCCACAGATTTTTAAAAAGTCTATTTCATAAATGTTGTAAATATTTCACAAATTGTCCTGAAAAATCTTCAATCAGCATAAAATAATGCTGGCAGACCTAACAACTCAATCCAGTATAGAGATTCATTTTGCTGCTAGCTAAAATGGCATTTGAAGAATATTTTGACCTACACACTGAATGTTTCATCAAACTCAAATGGAATTTTAAAGGATCCCTGTTCAGTGTAAAAACAAGTTTGATCAGTGTAAATATTTTAGGTCTTGTGCTAGAGATGATCAAATAAACTGTGAAACACCTTTAGCTCTGATAGCAGTCCAATGTTAGCATCGTTGGCAGCTAGACGTTATCCAGCCGTGCCGTTCTCCCAGAGAAAGGGAAAAATTAGGAACAAACTAGATCCTAACGTGTCTTTTAGCAATTATTACAACAACAACAAAAAAAACATGACTGTATTAACTACTCATAAAATATTAGGTGCTAATCTCACTTCCAAGATCCTGGACTATTCCTTCAAGAGATTTTTGAACATCTAAAAATTTCTAATAAGGAAAATAACATTGTAAGAAAGACAACAATACTGTTCAGAAATACTTTTTTTTTTTTTTTTTAGTTTACAAGAAACATGAACATGTCTTTGTTACATTGTCCCATGCCTCTTCTATGATCTGTTTTTGTGAGTTAATTGTTGTATCAGCCTTTCAATCCCACTACGCCGAACCTTCATCTTGTGTTGGCTTTCCCGTCGGACGCTAAGCAGTTGAACAGATTATAAGCAGTGGTGGAGACAATGAATCTGTGTTAACCATTTAAAGGGTTAAAATTAGCTCCACCATGTCTCACATATTGCAAGTTAGGCAAAAGAGACTTTAGAAATTTGCGCAACACAACGTGTTCGAGCAGAAATTATTTGTTACCCACATCAAAGAGATTTTGAAGCAATAAACAGCGGTCTGGATATTCTTACACATGTTGCTCTCTCGTTGTTAAAATTACCTACATTGTCTTCCCACTTTGAGAAATACATGCATGCGCATTAGTGATAAACCAGAATAAATCATTTGCAGATGTGTGTGGCTCTGTCTGCGGTGCCGACTCTAGTTTATCTAGCTGTTTCATCGGCAGAGAGATCAGGCGGTCTACAAAGTGCAGGAAACTTGCTTTGCGCAGCAGCTCTGTTTCTTTCAATAACCTCTTCAATACCCACTAGCAATCCGACCAACATTGCTGCCTCATTTCACCATAAAATCGAGCACTAATCAAAATGACAGGATCCATAAACTTCCACATTATTGGCTTTTGTTTGCTTTAATTAAAAACACAATGTGAGACCAACATGTTTAAATCAAAGAGTCTGTAAAACTGTCGGCTCAAATTTGTTTGGGACGTCCTGATTTTATTCCAACTTCGTTTTTCCATTTGTTCTGTAGCCTCTCTTAGTCAGCAGCCGGACGCCGGCTACACCCAGGACTGGTTACGGTCCAACAGTGGACCAATGCAGAGAGAAATAAACAGACACCAAGG
Organism: Girardinus metallicus; assembly: GCA_903067095.1. Classification (NCBI taxonomy): domain Eukaryota; kingdom Metazoa; phylum Chordata; class Actinopteri; order Cyprinodontiformes; family Poeciliidae; genus Girardinus; species Girardinus metallicus. The sequence continues at coordinate 12,689 of CAEGAE010054840.1, read as the reverse complement.
GCAGTTTAGAGCCACCTTTTTGTCCGACATGCTTCTTTTCTAACCGTGTAAGAAACCGCAAAAAAACAACACGTGTTCAGGGAACGCAGAAAGTCTGCCCCAAGAAGCACCAGCTGAAACTCGAACCAATAACATCTACCATGCAGCCTCTAAATACGGCAATAAAATGAACTAAAACCCATTTAGGAGGAAAATCTAAGATCCTAATGAGATTCCCACATATGTGTCCTAGAATGGAGGAGTTGAGACCATTGCGTAAACTATAAAGTGACACATAATTTTCTTAGTTAGGATTATTTATTTCCCACAAGTCCTAAATCAATGAAATGTCAGAGCTGGCTTCCATTTGACAGTGTGGTAAAACTAAAACACTCACAGTTGTAGCATCGTGGCAGCTGCATCAGTAAACCCGGATTAAACTCAACGAAGCACATCTCTGTTTGAGACTGAATTCTTTTGCCTATGCTTTTCAAAATACAGTGAATTCCATGAAATGTCATGAACATCTTATCAGTCATCAATTATTCGTTATAAGATTTAGCCTTGAACTAAATGTAACAGATGAATGGGCCAAAACGTTCTTTTCTTGCTTTGTTCCGGTTATTGTCTCAAGACTTTGGTTCCATTACAAATGTGCGCAAAACTTTATCGATGTCCCGCTAGTGTCGAAAAAACACAATTTCGCAATTGCGCTAGTTTCCATTAAATAAGAAACTCCATTAAAATCACGTGAAGAAATTTGTTCTTGCGATAAGCCATCGTCTAAAAGCCACTTCCTTTCGTTGTCTTCGTCTTTTTTGTCAGTGGTAACATCCAGATGTTGGTCACATGACTTGTGATGCGGAAGTGTTTGCTCTTTTGCGAGAAACACAAATCTGAATACCTCAAAGAAACAAATTTCATCCTACGCCATTTTTTGATAAGTCTGCTCTTGGAGGAGTCGTGATCAACAACTACTTTCTACTGGTGGAAAAGACGACAGGAAGTGGTAGGGGGACGACTGCGCGGCTTGTTTTTTTTGTGAATAAGTGTGATCTTTGATTGCATTTCTTAACAGGAACATCAATTGCGAAATTGTGTTTTTTCGACATTACTGGAATATCATCAAAAGTTTTGTGATCGAAATGCGGCTGGAGACGACATCTTAATTTCTAGTTTGGGGATTTCTCTTAAAAGGCTTTTCCCCATTCCCTTCATTTTTCCTACTTATCAGTCATAATTTCGGTTCACCTGTCAGCAAAACTGCTCTTTGACGTCAATCATCACTCTGAAAGAAAAGAAAAGAAAAAAAAAGTAAATGACAGTTCTTAGTCTGCACCTTTTTTCCCCTCTGTGCTCGTCGTCTTTAACTCCGGGGTTGGGACAGAGGGAAGGAGGTGATGGATAAACCTCTTCCAGGCAGATCCACCTTAAAAAGAAAACCGCCAGAAGCCCCCCTCCCCTACTGACATGCTGACAGCCTGCCATAAGTGACGTGTGATCTGTACAAATTTCAGGACTAATAAATCTACCTGTCAGAGGAAGGAGACTTGAAAGGGCCGCTGCCCTGCGGCACGGCTTAAACGCAACTGCTGGTGATGAAATTCTGTAGGTCGGAGAATTACAGCTGTCAGGAAGAAACGCCCACATCGGATCAGATGGCTCGCCTGGCTCCTCTTACAACCTGCGCTTTAGCTCACAGGAATTGTACGCTTTTTTTTTTTTTTTTTTTCATCTCATTTCTTCACATTCTTAAACATGTGAGAGACTAACTTCTCAAAAAGTAGCGTGGGAAATAATATGTATCTCCTACGTAGAGCAAGATATTTTCTGAACAGTTGTTTCTTTTTTGTTTTTTTTGTTATTATTGTTGTTGTTCCTTCTCGCAGCGGAGCCAAAGGCTGGAACAAAGCTAAATCATAAAGCACACAGCTGTTTTGCCTTTTCATCACAGAGCAGCTCGATTTTTATTGTCGCTTTGAAGTTCAGCCAGTGAGAGACATATTCACTGCGGGTCCATGACAGCTATAAACATCAGTTCACCCGTTCCATCATCTGAAGAGAGAGGCATAAAACAGCTGAGCGTGTTGCTGTATTTATGGGTAAACGAGTGGAAAAGCCATTGCTCTCTCTAATCTGTCATAAAGCAGATTTATGGGTGTGCGCTGTGAGAATCTTGTTCGGTCTGTGTATTGACTCATCTCATGCACACAGGTTCCATAAGGGCAGCCACTGTCCTTACTCGACATCAGCGCCATCAGCTAATGAAAGCAATTGTATTTCTATTTTGTGAAAACTACAGATCTACTGGACATTAGCTGCGTTTTCATTACAAATGTGCGCACATTTTTGTCTAAATTATGCTAATGTCGAAAAAAAAAAAAGAAAAGACAACTTTGCAATTGCGCTGTTTGAACATGCTTGCATGACTTTTTATGAAATGTGCGATGTACAGCTGGTGGAGCCAGCTGTACATTGTCCAAAAATAACTAAAACAAACCACAATGTTTCCTAAGACAAACTCTTACTGCTTCCTGTTGTCTTTGCGGTTTTCGTCAGTAGTAACATCCGGCTGTCGATCACTTGACTTGTGTGACGTGAAAAGAAGTGTTTGCATTTCAGTTTTGCAAAATACATCTATTTTGATCCGGCCGAAAAACCACCTCATCCTAGTGCAAAAACTTTTTGTTGAAAAACGTGAGTTTTTACGAAATTGGCATGTTTTTCCGTTGAGCAAACGTATTTTTGTAATACCGAGATTGGGGAAATTCAAGTAAAATCAACTGATAGCTGTGCTTTTTGATGCTAATGTACAACTGTGAGTTTATTGTAAATTTTCCACAGAAATTTTCAAAAACACAGGGATTAAATGACTAACTCCCACCTGCAGATGGCAGTATGTCGTTCTTCTACTACACTGCTTCCTCAGCCTTACTTGTTGTCAAGTTATGGTCCATGATCGATACGGCGAGTAGAAAAAGTCACATTTACTGACTTTTTTTATTTTATTAGTTTATTTGAAGAGAGTAAATTACAAATTTGTGTAGACATATTGACAACCAGTTAAAAGCAACTCTCATCAGAGCACATTCAGGGATAATCAAGAAACTTCCAAACTCAAATATATGACCTGACAAAAGCTTTACTATATCTCATGCTACACCATGCAGGCGCTCTGATGAAGATTAACTTACCTCGACATGGTGAACCCTTGAAGTACCTTAAGCTGATGCCAGTCTGACCCATTTCCTGATTAATTCAGCTAAGAAATGTGACCAGATTGTGTAAAACACACAGCAGATAAACATTGTCACTGATCATGCCGAGACTTGGCTGTCTGCTCTCCGTTTACCAAGAGTAAACATTTAGATTTCGAATCACATGTGCAACAGCATCGAAGATGAAACGTTCCTGCACTCTTCCATGTCTCATAGATGTTTAAAAATAATCCTGTTATTCCTTCTGCTTAACAAAAACAACATTCCCAGCTGTGTGAATGAAAGCGAAATAATAAATATTTGCCAATAAAGTCTTTTATCCCACGGATATGAAAATTTTTTAAGTGGGGGGGGGACTTTAAAAGCTAAAATCCGCTAAAAACAGGGTTTGACAAGCTGATAGCATTCCAACGCGTTGAGGGTTTCTACAATATAAAAGTGTTTATACTGCAGAAAACGATGTGTAGAACTACCAAAAATAATAATTTTATACATCATAACTTTAAAAATCCAAAATGAATCGTTGCACTGAGTAGGACACATTTTTCCCAGGGTCTGAATCTACATGTGTCAAAATTTTAAGTCATGCCTCATGAAACCACATGAGCTTTTGTAATAAAGCTGAAAAAAGCAAAAGGATTACTAATTGATGACATGGTGCATAAATTGAGAAACACTCTGTTCCAATGTATCAACTGAATGTTCAGATATTTCTCTTGATTACTAATAGCTTTGGCCTGAGGCGAGCCCCAGATCAAACCCAACACTTCAAGTCATGCAGATTCATTTTCCGGGGATGATAAACATTTCCACCAAATTTCATGGCGATCACTGAGGACACGTTGATGGAAAATGCAATATTCACAAGTTGGAAAATGGTTGAATGACTGCTCTTTGTGAGGCCATGAACAATCGATCGACATCAAATTTCTCTCTGACCAATTCGATAGCAATTTCAGTCGGTTCCAAAAAAAAACCTAGGGACTTATGATGGCTTCTCACGAACACGGTAACCACATCATAATGAGAAATAAAAGATCTCCGCCTCTCCATTACCCCTATTTAACCTTTCCGTCACCTCGCTGCCGCAGCGCTGCCCAACTCTGAGACCTCTGGCCTCCGCTTCAACTCCCGGCACGACCTGAGGCTGAAGGTTCGCGCCAGGGTCTAGATCAACAAACAGAGTGAAAGGTCACGCTTTCTTCGCCCCGGTCTTAAGGTTTGTGTGTTTGTGTGAGCAGAGTCTTGTTGTCGCCTCTTCGGTTTCCCTGGGCCACCGTGCTCTTGGGTCTCTTGGTGTGCATGTATGTGTGAAGACTCCCTATAGTTTAACTTATTTGCGTTTTTGTTTTTTTTAAAAAACCCACAGCTATCATATGGAATTCAAACATTAAAAGAATTGATTTTGTGTTCAACTACTGAAAACAAGGAGAAAGTGATAGGCTAAAAAAAATGGCAGCATCTTCTTGAACGAGAACTGCTAATCAAGTTTCGCCACGTGTGTACAGGTATCCCTGCCCAGGGTGATTGGACTACATTCCAGATTTCTTTTGTGTTTCTAGGTGTTCACATGCAAAAACAAGAATTTCTGATGTCATCCCATGTGTTTTCTATTAGATTACGCCCCAGGCATTGGGCTGGTCACTCCATAATGTTAATCTCATTGGACTAGACCCAATATAGCTCACTTGCTTGTTTGGATACGTTGTCTGGTTGAAACACATGTTTCAGAAAACACATTTTCCTGTTCAGAATCAAGCAACATGACCTCTTTGAGTATCTTAATGTGCTTAAATTGATCATTGATTTCTGCTATGCATTAAATAGGCCTAACACCACATTATCAGATCCTGTCTTAAGATGTTACAAGAAGGTCATTATCCACAGTTAAATGAGTCTTGGGGTAAAAGGCCAAAGAAGTCACTATTCCAGAAAAAAGTACGATAAAAAGACAGAAGTTTGCATGAACACCCAGGGTCAAAAATGAGATTTCCAGTAGTTTGATGAGGCTGGAATTGAAATGTTTGGCAATAATGGCTGTTGTTTAAATTTGGTAAATATAAGTTTGCCAAATTCGCATCCCAAGTGTGAAGTGCGATTGAGGCTGCATCATGTGGTTTAACTAGGATTCTGCTGCAACAGCGACTGGTGCACTTCTCAAAATAAACTGCATTGTTAGGAAAGACTGTAGGTGGAAATCCTTAGACATCAGCCAGGAAGTTAAGGCTAGGGCAGAAGTGGGGCTCCTAAATGGACAATGACCCTCAGCGTATCTTTAATTTGTTTTTACAGTGTGGCGTATGGACAAAAAGTAGCCATCACAAAACCCATAATTCTAGAAAATAGAAAAATAGAATTATCCTTTATTCCCCCTCAGTGGGGAATTTTTTTTGCACAACCACAAAGTGACAGCAAATAGACTCACAAAGATAGAATATAAAATAAAATGCACTAAGGGCAAAATTTCAACATAATTGCCATGCAGTTATCGAAAATACTCCAGTCAAGAGGAATGTGGAACTGAGTTGGTTAAAAATAAAAATAAAAAGACAGGCTATTTACATTGAGTGACAATAAAGACTCCCGGGCCCATCGGAAATTTGTTAGCAAAGCTGCTACGGTGCTCAATATTTGGCCAACACGAACTTAACGGCGTTGCTAGCTTCCTCCGCTGCCATTGCCAAGCTGCAACCATACCCAGATTACAATCCTATAACTGCACCGAAAATTTACGTCATCATCCACAACATCTCCTTCTGTTTGATGATTAGCCCAGTTGAAATTTAACCAGAGAAATCCAGCTCAATCCCAGACTGTTAACTCAGACAAGCTAACTCTTGTCTGAGTTAGCTTGTCATGCTAACTCAGACAAGACGACCTACAAAACTAAGTCGGATCAGTTCTGTCAGGAGGAAAGGGCCAAAGTTCCAGAAGACAAATATTTTTTTATCCTAATTTGATCTGTATTTGTGTTTTACATGGCTGTCCAACACTCAAACTTATGCCAACAAGTTGGGTGCTTTAGTCATATTTAAGGAGAGTTATTTTTTTTCCGTCTTCTTCCACAAATAAAACTTTTAATGGTTCAGAGATAAGAAATCCCAACCTGGAAATATTTGCACGATAAACACATTGCAGATGGAGTCTATGATTGAGGCAGTGCAGTTTTCATGCTCTTCGCCAGCTCCCCCCCGAACCATCACGCTGTAATCTGATTGTAAAAGTGTGGAAGGAAAAACTTTGAAGGCATAAACGGGGAGTTAATCTCTATCTCTGAACTCACCGGCCCGCCCGTCAATTGATGTGAAGGGCTGCCAAAAAAACAACATGGGTATAATTTAGCATGACAGCCTTCTGGTGGCAGCTGGGGTGAAGAGTTCATGGAGAGAAACAGACGCTCTATGCATGTGTGCGTGTGTGTGTGGAGCAGACAAAGACTGCACACACATACGGCAACAGTCTGATTTAATGTATATGGGGCACATTTATGTACGGTGGTAAAAGTCTGTGACTATACCAAAGGAAGCATATCGGAGTTTGACAATTTTGCAAAAACAGAAGTTCGATTGTTCATCCTTGAGCACAGAAAGGTCAAGTACATCTATTCAAAGACTTCAAAAACCAAGAGTTTCTATTCAACAAGACTTCTTTTATTTCTGTCCTTACCCGTTACATTGGACCAACTGTCTCTTACTCCATCCCCTGACTCTACGAGAATGTCTTTTGACAAGGGTGGACTAAAGCAGAGGATGGCCCAAGGCTGGGCCAGTACAGACAAGACCTGGGGCCCCTAGAGGCTCTGGATCCATGACACCCAATAGGGAATGAAAAGAATAAAAACGGCAAAATGAAGTGGCAAAGGGTACAAGTGTGATAATGGATTCCCACATTAGGTCCATCAAGGTCTGATTAGAAATGAAATATGGCAGCTGTTTGGCCGTGGAGGCAGAAAATCTGCCTTGAACGAGGCAATCAACTCTCTGCTGACTCTTTTTGGTGGCAGCCGCTAGGGGCTTCCTTTGCAACCCCCTCTTTAGCCCCATCCCGGGGTCAAGGCAAGGAGTGGAAACACATGGTTTCAATGCTATCTCTGATGCTTTGGGTCTAGAGCTTGTCCACAAGTTTGCAACTGTGTCTTTAATTATTTATGGTTAAAGCGGGGGAAGAAGCTTAGAAAAAGTTTCCATGTGTTTGAGATGGGAATAAACTAAAGTCGTCTGCATCACCATATTGCCCCTTCACACAGCTTCCTTTCATATATGAGCAGAATTCCTGTGGAGTTTATGGATTTCTGTAGGACCGAGAACCATAAAATACTGGGGAACAACCTGAAGACAAAAGCGGCTACAGAAACTTCACACGGTGCTTCAGGTCAGCAGGCAGTCGCTTCATGAAAAGGTCATAGCTAAGTCTTCAGATTAAGAGGAGCTAATGTTTGACCTGCACAAAATAATCTGACGGAACATTTCAAGTCAAAAGCTTTTGTGGGGTTTTACTCAAAGCAGTATACAGAAAGTCAAAGTGGTCTAGTAAAAAGTGTATTTGTTGGTGTGTTTGTTGGTGTATAAAACTCAGTCAGGTTTAAGTCCAGAATGTGGAGCCATTGGCGTCTTAACCTCTCCGTAAACCGTTGACTCATTTTTGTAATTTTTTTTTCACTTGTATTCTAATTTAAATATTATACATGGATGTATTTTTGTCTTTAATAAAGGTGATGCATGAACAAATAGCTTTCAGTTTTTACAAATAAAAATCTGAAAAGTTTAAATATCCAATTAGAACCACAAATCTTTTACGGTATGTTTGTACTAGATTTTGAGTATTTGAAAACAGAATATTTTTCCAATTTCCAATTAGATTTAAATATGAAGTTTGACTCATTGTAATGTTGAATAGTGAACTAAAGTCGTCTGCACCACCAAACAGTTGTTCTTCCAGGGTTACTCTGTGTTTTGCTCCATCTATCTTCCTATTGACTCTGGCCAGCTTCCACGTCTCTGCGCAGAAAACGCACCAACACAGCATGACTCTTACTCTACCGCTTGTGTGTTTTTAGATGATGTGCACTGTTAGCTATTAACAACACAAAACTATTTGCATGTTGGCCCAAAAGTTCAACTTTGGTCTCATCTGACCAATGGAAGTAATGGGTCTCTTTTGGCAAAGTCTGGCCTGTCAGTGAAGGTTGGGCGGCCATGTTGATACCACTGTGCTATTATTTTAGGTAAGGTTATCGGTGTAAAAGGGGCTCATTTTGGTGTCATTTCCCCCAAAATTACAAGCATTCATTACTTTGTTGTTTTTTCCCCCTGTAAAACAAAATGAAGTTTTGGGTTCCAAAGTGAAAATGTCTGAAAAAGCCAAGGGTAAATGAACACTTTTCCAAGGCATTTTCAAAGAACCCTCATTCTGTGTTAGGATGGACATGGTCAACAGTTACATTTTCACATCTGCCTCTCCTGTTGTAAGATAACACCTGCCGACTGGCTGTGAGGTCTCTCGGGTTTCATCCCACCTTTGACCATCTGAAAGAGCCGTGATAATCTGTCTTAACCACTCCTTTGTCAAAAGGATTCTGCGCACCGGTGAGTGATTTACGAGTGACGCGCAGCTTTTGCAAACTGTAATTTATTGCGATCTGCCCCGAAACCCATAAGCTGATTAAAGCGGAGCAGAAAACAGCAGCTCTTCTGTTCAGCACAGACCAATGCTTCGCTCGATTTTAGATGCCAGGAAAGAATAAGAAGGACAACAAAATTCTAGACATTCAAAACTTTTCGGACCCTTTCAAAATTTGCAGGACATATTGCTTTCATAAAGCCATCCTATCATTTCTTATCGGAGTTTAACTTCTAGTTGAAATGAAGTAAATGTAGATGTTTTCAAACGGTGCAGAATAAAAACAAACTCAGTGAGGAAGGTGCGTCCTCAGCCCAGCGTCTAACAAATGTTGGAGTAGTCTGTTTGTGGTCGTTGAGGGGAGTTGGTCCAACTGAGACCTGACCCAACCACAACCTACGATTTGCATGTTGAAGCTAAGTGGCTCATCTAACTTGGCAGGATTTGCATGTGGAGAGTCTGGACACACGAGTTACTTGATATTTCTCTCAACGCAAAAAATGCTAATGGAGAAGGGAGGCAATTCATCTGCCTAATGGTCTCTCAGGACAGAAAAACCAAACTACTGGTTGTTCTAGTGGTGTTGGATTTCATCTTCCACCCAAGCTCCGATGAGAAACAACATGTGCAGACTCATAAAAGTCCACCCGGAACCTTTGTTTTGTGTTTCTGCTACACCTATAAATTCGATACACAAGCAACATCTGCAAGCAGCAAAGCTGCTTCTCTTGGCCCACTGGTTAATTTTTGCTTTAAAAAAAAAAAAAAAAGATCTGATGGAACGCTGGAAAAGACTATTGCTGTGTGTGTGGAGAATGTGTTATGGTCAGATGAAAAAGTCCTGAATATTTATGCCAATTTCTTTTAAACAACTGCTGAACTTCAACAAAAAAAAAGCTAAACATGGTGGCGGCACCATCATGTTCAGGGGTTACTTATTCTCAGATGAAACTGGAGCCAGTTAAGTACTCCCAAGTCAAGGAACTCCATCCTCAAAGAGTTAAATTAATGATATCAAAGCATGCTCAAATAGAGTATTAGTTTAAGTGTGCACACAACTCAAATATCCAGCGGAAAACAACACCGGTGACATTGTAAGAGCTAGCTACAATTTTCATATGTTCACAAAAATTTGAGAATATTGTTACTTAGTCCAATAATAACATGTTCGGCATTTAAATGAAGTCACAAGTTGATGTAAACAAGGAAGCATAGGTCTATCCTGCCTTGTATTCATAGCATCAACATTTTAGATTGGTGGTTTAGTTGCAACATGTGGCCGTATTTTATTGATCCACTGTAGAGTCTTTAGTAAGTCATCAACCTCCTTCCAGCAATACAACCTGAGTATTGTTGCTGAATATGAGGCAGTGGTGAACAGAACACTGGTCTGATGGTAACGTCTAACAGGATAACGCCAAACGGCTCGCATCATCTCAGACTGGTCTCTTGACCATGAAATGAGTTCATTGCAGTCCAATGGCCTCCACAATCACCAGATTTCAATTTTATCAGGGTAGCCTGCTGATGTGGTTTGATGGGAGATTCACATCATGGATGTTCAGCCAACAAATGTGCAGCAGCTGCACATGCCATCATGGCGGTACTGATGAGTTTTGTGGGGATGTTTCTGACACCTTGCGGAATCCGTGCAATCAAAAATGAAAGCGGTTCTTGAAGGCAGCAGTACGTCCAACCCAATACAACCAATGTGAACTAATAACGTAGCTGATGACTACAAGTTTTTCAAACCCTTGCCTGAAGCCAAGCCATATCCCTGAGGAGCGCCCAAGGCCTTGCATTCAGCTATTTTCTTTGAAGTAGGAGAATACTTTAAAAAGGAATATCTCTATGCCCTTTTCTGGTAAGTATTTTCAAGTTGCGTCGCTATTTAAAGTAGAGGAGATTCTGATTCCCCTACATCTTTGTGAGGCGTTTTCTCCAAGTGTTCATAGCTACACCAAGACTTATGTCAGACTCATCTGTAATGAATGCCTTTCTCGGGCCCATCCTCCTTGACATTTTCTCCTCCCATCAGTATTTACAGCCCTTCCCGAGTTGAGAGACAGGCCACAGCCTCTAAATAGCTCCTTTTTCCCTCCGGCAATGTTCATGTGAGGATTCAGTTTAGGGTGTGACAATGAGGATCATCTGGCTCAAATCAGCCAAACAATCGCTGTTCAGTGCCCTCTGACAGACGGCTAGATAAGCAGGCCCAGACACGCGGTGGTGAGACACTGACGGCATCGTTCACCTCGCCTACTGTCTCTGAGTTGCACGGCATTACTTTCCAGCTCGCGTTTAAGCTGAGAATTAATTACACTACAGGAACCTTTAACGGGGTTGGATAGTGAAATGCAATGACATGTAGCTACTGACATAGAGGGGTTTCTCTTTCTTGCGCTCAACATGTACTTCAAAGGTCACCGATCAAAACTCCAAGACAGGGATTTAAGAGTGACAAGGAGGATAAAATAGATCTGAAGAGCATTGATGACAGAGGTTTACCATGAAAGAGGCTGTCAAGGCACAAAAGGCCTCTCCGCTCCTGTTCTTTTGCTTCCTGTCCCTCCTTGTCATTCTCAAAGATTAGCCGAGCACCCATATTGCATGTGTCGTGCTTAAAGCTTTGAGCGATGAACTCAGACTGGTGTTCTGGCAGATTTCTTGTACAGCACTGCACGCCTGTCTCTCTTTGTTTCGCCTCCTCGGCCCGATTTCCAGGAAACATCTGCCGTTGACTTCGTGTGCAGAGGCCAGTGCCGGGACGAGGAACCCCCTGCAGCAACTTAATACGAAGAGATGTGGAGAAGTGATAAAAGGAGAGGGGAAATAAGTAAGATGTCATCTTTAATGTCAAACAGCAAAGACGTGAGATTTCATTATTTTCACCACCGCCTCTTGTCTGGCTCCTGAGTGCTGCTGTAAGATTAGCCGTGTTGCTCCGAGCGACACCCTGTCAGGTACAGTTTAGAGACTCTGGATCCGGTAACGTCTTGTCAGAAAGACCGTGAGCCACAGGGAGAAAAAGGAAGAAAAAAGAAAAAAAAGCAAAAGAGGTGAAGAAACTGAGACGGAAAGAAGAGAGGCGATTGATGGTGACAGTCTGGAGCTGATGTTGTTTGAAGCAACTGGCTGTTAGAGTTTAAATAATTCTTCTTCGAATTATGTTCTCTTCAGAATAGGTGGGTTTGACATTTTTCTTTGCACCACTACAATACTTGAAATTGATGAAGTTACTCAAAATCCAAAACAAGTTTAGAGTGAAAGCGGGAGGAGTTTTATACTCCATGTCCAAAAAAGTAGGGTCACCAGAAAGCATTCACACCTCTCCACTTTTGCTGCCTTTTACTACATTACAAATTTATTCTTGTTTTCTTGTTCTCAAAGATCAATATCAAGAGCCTGACAAATTTGATTACGCTCAAATCCATGACCATGATCATAACATAAGTGCGAGTTACACGTATCTGCACGATGTGGATTCTCCGTTCAACTTGTTGAATATTAAACCGAATCAAAATGAAATGGAATTAAACTGAATTATTTCCATTTTAAAAAATTATGGGTAAACATGGACTATAACGGATTTTTCAAAATGACGGACAGAGAAAAGGTCTAGCACAACTTCTGGGTGGGACGCTCTCATCCACTGGCGCCTTACTGGAGACACAAAGCTGAAAAATTTTTACATTTTACTACATCTTGTTTTTTGGTTAATATCCATCCATCCATTTTCATTACACTCTTGTCTCTTAATGGGGTCAGGAGGTGCTGGTGCCCATCTCCAGCAAGCGTTCCGGGTGAGAGGCGGGGTCACCCTGGACAGGTCACCAGTCTGTCGCAGGGCAACACAGAGACACACAGGACGAA